>JAATLQ010037384.1:26162-53209 GCA_013421005.1 Heliconius erato x Heliconius himera
AGGGATCCTACTTTATTCCCAAGTTTCATACACACTCAAAAACGAAATCCTGCTACGCACTTAAAAGATGCTGATATGTTTTGGGACTTTATGACACTGAGACCCGAAACAATGCACCAACTCCTTTATTTGTTTGGTGACAGAGGTATCCCTGATGGTTATAGATTTATGAACGGTTATGGTTCTCATACTTTTAAACTTGTCAATGCTCAAGGAGTGGCACACTGGGTGAAATTCCATTATAAGAGCAATCAAGGTATCAAAAACATGCCAGTAAGCAAAGCTGCTGAGCTTGCCTCATCCGATCCTGACTATTCTATAAGAGATCTTTATAACTCTATTGGAAAAGGCGACTACCCCTCTTGGACACTTAACATCCAAGTCATGACCATGGCTCAAGCAGAAAGCTGTAAGTTCAATCCATTTGATCTGACTAAAATCTGGCCTCATGCTGAATTTCCTCTTATCCCCGTGGGCAAATTAGTATTAGACAGAAATCCTAAAAACTACTTTGCTGAAGTGGAACAAATAGCCTTCAGTCCATCTAATTTAGTACCTGGAATTGAGCCTTCCCCAGACAAGATGTTACAGGGTCGCTTATTTGCGTACAGTGACACTCACCGTCACCGCCTTGGTGCAAACTTCCTCCAAATACCTGTCAACTGCCCATACCGAGTAACAGTGGCGAATTACCAGCGTGACGGACCGCAGAATGTAGCAAACCAAGAAGATGCACCAAATTATTTCCCAAACTCATTCTCTGGACCACGAGAATGTCCACGTGCACAACGTATGCAGCCAAGATACAATGTTAGCGGCGATGTTGATAGATACGATAGCGGACAAACCGAAGATAATTTTTCACAGGCTAGCGTACTATATAAAAAAGTGTTCAGCGACGACGAGAAGGAACGCACTGTGAGCAATATTGTCGGCAATTTGAAAGATGCTGCTGGTTTCATTCAAGAACGCGCCGCAAAGTTGTTCTCACAGATTGATTCAGACTTAGGCACTAAGGTGGCTGCCGGCCTTGCACCATATAAAAAATACCATGCCAACCTATAAGCAAATGAATTAGCATGTTTTATTTTTTAATAAAGTCATGCAATATTTTTTAAGCGGGATAACATAATATGATGAGGGCATTATTTTAGAAGCAATGTTATTAAGTTATAATAAAAAAAATACAAAAAAAAATATGTTTTTTAATTATGCACAAAAATTGATTTCAGTAATATTAATGATAGTTATTTTACAATTTGACATAAAATTCACTAGCAGAAACAAGAAGATGCGGACATTAATCCGGTAACTATCTTAGCATAGCGGAGTTGACTGACACAACCTTGTGATACGGAGAAACCTATCAGTTTCCTATTTGACATATAATCATATATTTTATATAATTATATATTTTAAATATAATCATATTCCAAACTAGGAATTGCGGCACATACAATTAAACATTACGTTACTGCTCCACACTATGGTGTCGTATGTCAATCTAATTATCATAATTAGTAATAATCATTTTATGAAAACTAAAGACAAAAAACAGAAATATTTTCTTACTCAAAAAAAAAAAAATCTTCATATTTAAGTTCCAAAAATTACATGTAAATATTTTTTTTTATATAAAAAAAAGCTAAAACTAATAACGCTTGATTCCGTTATTTTCTATAACTGAGTAACTTTATGAAACCATTTTATTATAAGAATATATTTAAATATGCGACCTCGTAACGTTGCTATTACACATTTTTTCCGATGGTCTAATAAACTAAATAATGCTTTGGACCTGAAATGGTCTTTGAAGCGCCATCTGGTGGGGATGGACGAGTGTAACTCTTACTCCTGTGTAGTGGTGCGAGTAATGACTATAGAGCCCTCTATTTTACCAATGTTAAATCTGATGTATAATAATCCAATAGATGGCAGAGACTATTTTTTTAACCGAAACCATCAAACAAATAAAAAACTGCTAACATAAATTGATTCGATAATAATACATAAATAAATACAATTGTAAGTAGTCAATCGAAGCTTTTAAAATTTTTAGTCTGTGCTTTTTAGATTTATTGGACAGAATTATCTTAAGTCAGCTTAGTTATTGGAAAAAAATGAAATGTATGGTATTCGGTCGAATTTAGAACTTAGATTTATTATTTATTAGCGAAATCCTCATATGAAATTGTTATGAACTAAACTTCTCTCTAGATGGCAATGTAAATATGAAAATATTGCCATCTAGATATAGATAATTTTATTAATATATTTTACTATTATTCTTTTAATTTCTATAATTCATTTCAAAATTTAAATATACCCTAGAATCAAGATTAACAAAATATAAAAAGGGGACCAGACTCACCACAACAAGCTTAAAAAATAGAAATGAAAAGTAATGACAGTGATAGCTGTAAACTGATTTACGTAAACTGACAAATAGAAAGTATTAAATTAGAACTTTTTGAGGCGTTACACAAATTAAGGAGATTATGTTTCCAATTTCCATTATTGCACGGTCTATTGTTAAAAATTGTTAAGATACTAGCGGCAGGCACGCGGCTTTGCCAGCTTATCATTTATAATATTTTTATTATGCTGTATTGACCAACAGATTGATTATGTAATATAAACATTCAATCATGAACAACTTGTTTTCAAAGAAGGAAACAGCAATCTATTTTTTATCAAACAAAACAACAGTCAGCAACATCTTCAATGAGTACATAGCCTTCGTCGTTCGTGGTACTTAAACCTAGACATATGGCCGTCGACCGGGCTGGGACCTAATCTGTAAAATATGAGAGATACTTATATCTATAGCGCAAGATTTCAATCGTGCGTTTTAGCTATACGCTTGTTTCGGCACAGCAATATCTAGTGATAAAGTTCGGGGACATACTGGTACTGGTAACAGATCTTTGAATTACTATAATTTTACCTTTTCTCGTTAAGTATTCGTCCAAATTACCTGCTATAAAAGCCACAAGCTTATCTAAGAATATGTGTCGGATATAGCGTGAAGCTAAAAAAAAAGGAAAAGATAATTATAAAAAATAATGTAAAAATATAAGAAGCTCTATAAAAACAAAATACCTATGGTAACCCAGATATCATAGCACGAATACAACTACTTACTTAAATGTCAACAATATATTAATATATATATAAAAGATGTATCAAAATATACATGTAAGGTCGGGGCAAAAGTATTTTAATTTTTCGTATTGTTCATACAAAGGAAAATATTTTTTTAGGTATAATTTTTCATTTATTTATAATATGTATGTGCCGTTTTGATCGTAGACTTGTTGCCATCTTATGGATCCCATTCCTGTAGAAATTTTGAGTTTTTTGATTAAAAAGATTTGACAGGTAGTGTTTAGTGTTCTTTTAAGGTTAGCTTTTTAACACATCCCAGCCAAGCTCTCTTAATCTTTGCTGCGTGGCTATAGAAGAGTGCGGCGTGGCGTTGTCATGGTGGAACACCACCAGCTCCAGCCGGTTCTTCTCAATAGCTTTTTTAACCTCATCAGTTGCTGACAGTAGAGGTCAGAGTCAATAGTTTTGCTAGGAGGCAAAAGCTCAACTATGAGCTTTCATTTTATCCTCTAGGATAGATTGTTTTTATAAATTCCTTTCCAATCCCACCAAACATAAAGCATTACTTTGTTCCGAGTCAGGCCGGGCTTTGTCCCGGTCTGTGGGGCTTGTCCATGTTTCGACCATGATCTTTTTCGCACATTCTTATCGTAAATCATCCACTTTTCATCACCCGTAATCAACTGTTTAAGAAATGTTTCGGAATTGTTACGTTTCAACAAAAAATCGCAAATGGAAACAATTAGGTTTCTCTCAGTGAGATCATGTGGTACCCAAATATCAAGTTTTTTCTTTAACCCCATGCTTTCGTACATCCAGTTCTTCATCAATATCGTAGCTAATAATATGTCGATCTTTGCTCCACTTTCTCAAAGATGGCACTATTTTTATCTCTGACAGCGTCCAGAGCGAACTTCATCTTCCACACTAAAATTTTCAGACTTGAAACGCTTGAACTACATTTGTGCTAGTCTTATTGATATCGCATTAAGTTCGTAAACCGCACAAATTTTATTCGCGGCGTTCGTCGCATTTTTACCTTTTTTATAATAAAACTTTAAAAAGTACCGAATTACTTCGTCACATACGTTCATTTTGCTTACTTGAAAAACAATTGAAAAGTAACAAAATAGCGGGAACTAGTTAATTAGTTTTGATTTTACATTTAATGATATTTAAAACCAGCCAGTTACATTCAGTACAGCCAAAGAGGTTTGATTACTAGTAATACATTCAATATACGAAAATACTTTTGCCCCGACCGACGTATCATATAAATACTACATGTACACATTTGTCAAAATGTATATTATGTTTGTCATGTTTATTTATACAACTACTTATGTTATGACGTTTGCCTTTGATTCTGTTTTTGGCTCAGTACTGTTATGTTACATCTTTTTTGTAAAACTTATTGATGGCTAAATAAAAACCAAACTTATATGGGTAAATTATAACATTTTTTAATAATAAATATAGATAGAGAATGTGAGATTTCTGTATAGCTATAATTGTAGGTAAAAAATAATCTTTAGAATTATATAAGGAGACATATTCTTTCTACAATACTTTTATAAATATTAATTATTATATATGTCCTTCGACAGTTTTATTGTGACATAATAAGGAAATGAATAAAAGTTATATACCTAAAAGTATTATAGATGTTAGACAGTTTTTGTACTTGTGAACTGCACATACAGTTTTTTGTTGAACGTTTATAATTACATCTACATACATTTTTGCACATTTTACAAGTACAAATAAAAAGGTTCTAAATTTTTATTTTAATATTATACTAATAAATTCATACCATTTTCAGTTGAAAATGTTATGTCCAAATTGTCACGAATGTCTTCGTCGCAGTGAAGGCGTCAAATGTGATCAATGCGGTTCTGTATACCATTTACAATGTACAAATGATAAAATAAAATGTTTAAATATGGAAAGCGGCGACAAAGGTCATTACTGGATATGTCCTAGTTGTAAAAAATCTGTTAGCAAGACACCTCTTGGATTTCAAAATCCTCAAACTATACTTAATGCCGTAACAGTAATAAGTGAAAAATTTGAACTTGTTAATAAAATTCAATTACCGAAATTAAATAAAGATTTGATACATTTAAAATATGTGACTGAACGTATTTTCAAACAAAATGAAGAGATACTATCCAAAATTAACGTTTTAAATGGTGAAAGTAAAGATGGAGTGAAGACTAGCGCCAGAAGTTACTTACGACGCAGGAAATTGAATATTTCTCCGAGAACAAAACGTATTGAAGAGAAGACTACAACTATAGACCCTGAAAAACATGTAGTTTATAGGACTCGCACACGATCCTATTCTTTTTTGAAAACTTTCCTCCGTCTTAATAAAAAGGTCAATGGCGCAAAAGTACTTAAACGAAAATAAAATAAAACATTTGCAAAATATTGTATTTTTTTGAATAAGTAAAATTAAAATCAAACCAAAATTAACACAATTACTGAACAAAGTTTTAAATCTACATAATTATCTTTTGCCACGCTATTGATATCATGTTGATATTAGCTATTACCATATCAAAATTCTTTCACTTTTGTCTATTAATTATCAATAGTATAAACTATTAGTTATCAATAATTGAAATATTTTCTTTAACTTTATTAATTTTTTTTTTGGTAATGACACCACCAGGTCAAAAAATTAAAAAACATGAACCTACTTCACAGACTCTACCAATAACAATAACAAAATTAACTAAAATTAATACTTTCTCATTATTTATCAGCTTCGTTTTTACGATTATAAGGATACTAGGTAAAAAACAAAGGTAAGAAACATAAAGTAATAATGGTAATTACATAAATCTTACAATAATATTTTTTTTTACAATAATATTGTTTAATTCTAAAATTCTTATCACTGCAACGTATTTCTTTAAAAAGTTAGATAATGTATTATAATATTATAGTAATAAAGGATCAGACTTAAGTAAAAATTTAAAATTTTGAAGTCGTTTAGGTCAATTTTTTCCTATTATGTTTATATAGGCAGTAAGTACCAGTAACCGGTACAGATTAAAGGGCCTCTCCCTTTAAGTAACAGAAATAAGTTTATATAACATTTGAAGTATTCCTAAAGATGCATTTGTTGCTTTGTAAGTTGTTTTTTTATTAGATTAGAAATAGTGTGTATTGCAGTATTAACAGATTTTTTTCAAAGAAGTAACCAAAAAATAATAATTATGAAATTCAGTAGTGACCACTGAACTACGTTAATGTATATACGTTACTGTATATACGTTAATGTAAGAGAAAAAATCATATAGTCCGGTCTCCACCGACGGTTTTAACCATTTATTAGTAACAAACAAATCTTTCTACAGGAGCTTCATTCCGACGAGGCGAACAACTTTTGGTCATACCAAAATTTCATTTCTGTTAACAGTATGAAATATGTTAATTTAAAAATTAAAAAAATATATATTGCTCAGTTTTTTTCTGTCAATTCTCAAGATAATTATCTAAATTAGACGAAAAAAATATCCTGGTCCTACGCTCAAAACTTGTTATACTAACAACTCGTATAAAAATAATGACTATCAAGCTGAATCTTCGTGAGTAGCTTAGTTTCAACGAGACGCCCAACAATTTCCTATATGAAAATATTAATAAATTAAATAAAAATTCTGGATTGTAATAGTTAAAAGGGGAGCAGGGATATAATATGTTGATTTGACGATTCTCAAGAACTCATTACTAACATTTTAGTTAATTCTTAAGATAATTAAATTAGCCAAAATATCTCTTACAAAATGCAAGGTTTTATTAAAGAGTCCTCTTTTCTAGCATGTATCATTAATGAGGTCATGAAAAATCACGTGTAAACATTAATGTCTGACGTCTACACATTTCAAAGTTTGTGTCGTAGTTTATTAGTCGTTCCGTTAGGTATTCCAAGTTGGTACTGGTTACACAGTTGTTTTCAAAAATTTATTGTATATATGAAAATATTTTGATTTTTTTTTTGAATTCAAATATTTTAAAAATACTAAATTTTAAGGGCAGCTTGCAAGAATCCAATAGCGAAACCTGCATTAAATCGGTAAAGTCGTTTCTGAGATTAACGTGAGCAGACACACAGATAAACAGAGATTTTTTTTAAAAATCATTGCAACCTTCTATGTACAGACATAGATTAGGTTCGATCATACTATAATAAGTGAAGACTTTTTTACTTTTCTTACTTTTTGATTTTAGAAGACGAACGTAATTCAATGTATTAAACAAATAATGTTGTAGTTTAAGCAGGTGAAGTCGCGGGCGGGTCGCTAGAACATATTATGCAAGTATGTAATAAGTAAGACGTACCTAAATCAACTCCAAGTAATTATAGGTAAATATACAATATATATTAAGAATTTATAAGCTCCTGTCTCATGTGCTACTTATTCAAAACCTGTATTTATTGCTATTAAAATAAACAGAGAAAATTTCCAGTTATCGACATTGAGGCCCCAGAAATCGAAACCTAATTAAGTAATTATCGATTGAGACAATATATTGGCGCCGAAAACAAAGAGAAAATATATTGGAACAAATTATATTGTATTGAAATAAAAATAAAATGTGTATTTATGGCTTTTCTTTTTATCAGCTTGCGAGAAGTGTGGCGTTGCTCTGTGCTATTACTGTTGTATGTATGACATAAATGCCACACTCTTCTTTAATGACATTTTGTCAAATAAGTAAAAATATTAATTAATTTCTAGAAGCAAGTGTGTTTTTATTTCTTTCGATTAACACTTACACAACTTTTTAAATGAATATATGAGATGCCTAAATATATGAGATGCCTAAATATGTTGATTATAGCTTTGTTTTAGCCTTCCATTACATATAAACTTTTATATACTTGTCTAGAGACCGTCTACTCTTGAACTGAACTTACAAACATATACAAATAAGTAAACGTCACAGCCTAAAATAAAGTCAGCAAAAAATGTTTATAACAAATTATAAATAAATAATACAATTTTAAATCACCTTCGAAAAGGAAACGAGTTTGTCTCAATTCGACATTGGAGAATTTGGTTTGTTTGTTTTTAGAATAACTATTTTTGTTATGTCATTTCATTCAGAATGAGATGTCAATATTAGGAAAAAAACCTATATTGAAACTTC
Source organism: Heliconius erato x Heliconius himera (assembly GCA_013421005.1). Taxonomy (NCBI): domain Eukaryota; kingdom Metazoa; phylum Arthropoda; class Insecta; order Lepidoptera; family Nymphalidae; genus Heliconius; species Heliconius erato x Heliconius himera. The sequence goes on from JAATLQ010037384.1 coordinate 34,437, forward strand.
CCTATAAATTTAATTAAATATTGTGAACTGGATTGTCTCTGATCATAAACGCCTTCAATGAAGTATGTTTTCAGATACATACAATAAAGACAAATGGTATTTTTACTCTTATAAACTTAAAAAATAAAAAATATATTATTTATTTAATTGATAAATGTGTTTATTTAAAACTCTAAAATACATAGGTGTAATAGTTAACTGAACCCACAACCGCCGCGTCGCGTTGATTATTAATTATTTCCTTATTTGGTGAGTATTCTTTAAGGTTTTCTGGTCACAAGGCTACAAGGTCATCAACATTTCTGTGAGATGAGGCGCAGTATGTTTTTTTAATTATTATTCTACACTTCGGTTTGGGAACAGCAAGTAGCCTATTGGAATATATAAAGAGAATATTATATTTGAATTACATTACCGAAGGCTTGATTGAAGGCGTCAACGATTCCTTTAACATCTACTTTGTTTAAAATAGATATCAGTTTAACATTTTGTTTGTTTTTCCGCATAGTAAAGTTTTAAACATATATAATTTTATGGAAAGAGCATCTATTTACGATATAATTCAATATAAAAAAAAACAAATAAATAAAAAAATGGGATGTTTTTTTGATTAAAAACTAAAATAACTTAAATCTGACTGAATAGACACACGCTAGCGTGTCCAGCCAAGTTAAAAAGATTGCAACGCGCAATGCGTATTTTACACGAAGCATTTTAAGCTACTTTTGGGCTCCTCATAAACCAATTAGTATACATGCATGGCTGAATGAATTTATTAGCTTATTTGCTGATACCCCTTAGCCTATGATGTATATAAAATTTCTATATTTGAACTAAAACGATTATTGATATATTGACGTTTAAAAACAGGCTTACTTATCAAAAACTGAAAGACTTGACACTTTGACTTTGCGTAGAGAGTCTCCTCGCTGTGCGTTTTCTACCGCATTTTTCATGAGGAAGAACTGTTTGACTTGTTAGCTGCCGTCGAATTTTCTAACCGCACAGTACGTTACAAGTTTACATATCATCCACACCACCTGGATATGCGCCATTCCACTATTGTGCGGTTTCGTAGGAACACATTTGTGCCCCTGCGCCACGACGGCCTCAATCATATAGATTCCCACTCTTTTTTCGGTGAACTTGAGAACGACGCATTTCTTAACATTTGACTTTGCTCTCATTTTACATTTGTGTCCTTGGTGGGATACAATGTTACGTTAACATAAAATGTACCCATAAAACATGAACAAATCACGTGAATTCAAACTAATCATTAAAACACGAATTAATTAGAAAAATTGAAATAATGATTTTTAAAAAATGACTATATCATTATATTAGAGGCACTACTAATCTACATATGATAATTGATATGTGATGCTTCGATAACTAATAATCACATTATGTGACATAGATCTAACTGATATATTTATATTACAATCAATTGTTAGTATCAATATATTGTGTGTTATATATATAACTTTAACGTAGGTACTAATAGAGATAAAACTAATATAAGAACGAGGAAGCAAGAGTGTGATCTATTCCTAGTCCATTCGACGGCCGCAAGCCGAGGTTCGAGTCCCTCAGGGGACGCACTTGCCGTTGTAAACATCCTCTCAAGCAGCCATGTGGCTGTATAAGTGCTTGCATATTTTGTATGGACAGGGTACTCTCTTCCTACACACCCGGTGTCGCTGTAAGCCAGCAGGGCTAACAGCATTACACATACATGTAGTCATTCAAGGTAAACAAACGCAGTGGGTAAGAGGGCGAAAAATTTTGTCATAGCACTGCACCATGCTTCTCTTTCAAATAATCTACTAGCGTTAATAATTTACTAGCTATGAGTTTTAAAGAACTTTATTATCAAAATGACACAATTTCACTTATGCGATAACACAATTTAATTTAATGTCTATTTAATCTTAATCATGCATCGTCGTTGCTTAATATAAAATAAATGGGCATGGGTATATTAATATATATATATATATATATATATATATATATATATATATATATATATATATATATATATATATATATATATATATATATATATATATATATATATATATATATATTAATATAAAGATACTTTGTTATAATTATATTTATATATAATTATAACAAAATATCTTTGGATTTATCATCAAGAATATTTCAGACAATAATAATAAAAAGTAAAGATAATAAAAATAATAATTTACATTAGAAGGTAATAGGCATTAAAAGGTCATTTAATAGACTGTAATAAGTTAATACATAAAACATTATTGGTTATATATAGCTATTCGATTAATGTTTATAAAAAACAAGCTTAATTTGTGTTTATGTTTAGTACTTAGGCCTCGGAGGTGATTAGTTTGTTTTTTCTTCTTGAGGAAAATGTGCGCGGGTAAGTGAACGCATGTGCACACTTGCGCCTGGAAAGGTAATATTATTAAAATATTTACTATATTGATAATTTTTTTATCTAAGCTTTGTATACTATTATATAATTTTTATTATTTAGATACTTTGAAAAGCAACAATGACAAAAACTATTTTTGTACTTTGTTAGATTTACAGTTAATTTTGCCTGATATCCAAATACAAAGTTGCTATAAGATATAAATGTAAAGTCGTAAGTTAAATCTTTTAAAAGTTTAAATATGTGAAAATGTTTTAGTTTTAGTTTCGTTTGTTATAATTGGACGAACCTAAAACCACCAACCAACCAACCGACTGTGATATTATTTTAATTTATATTCAAAGAAATATTGATAAATAATCAGGTAATGCATGTAAAGGCTTCACGCTGTATCCCGCACACAGTAGAGTAGACAGAGGAAACCCAGTGTTAAGATAATCTGTTCCCCATTTTTCGTCAAATTGCAGGCATTGCCTCACAAGAGCGAAGAAATTAAAATATAATTTTAAATTTTACATTATTAAAATTAAAAAGACATATATTTTATTACGCAGTAACGTAATAAAATATATGTTTTTTAATTTTTTTTTAATTTTAACTGCGCATTCTTTCCTGCAATATGGACAAACTTTTTGTCTTTTGTTTTTTTTAATGTTTTAAAAAAAAAATAAGTAACACTGAATTTCTTTTTGGATAATAAAAAAAAATATATTTACATAATTATTTCCATAATTGTTCTTTTGCACAGTGAGAATCTAAAGCTAAAAGTGCGCCATCTTGATCCGAACGACTGACTATAAAATTATGCCTAAGCTTCATGAGTCTTCGAGATAGATTCGTCCTTTCGTCCTTTGCAATTAAACAAAATAAAGATAACTTAAATAGATATAAGATATTTAATTAAGTGGTCACTATAAAATCGCTGCTACTTCACAAAATTTTCTCTCTGTTTAAAAATGTTATTACCAGTTTCAAAACTTGCACATATAACGTTTGAGCCTAATACGTATAATTAAATAACGTTCTCAACCGGATTTTCAACTTATATTGGATGAATATCTTTCTTTTATATCAGCATATGTTCATTACTTTCTACTAACCACCTCCATAAAATGCTACACAAAATCATAATGCTCAAATGTTAATACATTCAGTTCATTTTGTAAAATTATATCATTTAAAAAGTATTTACATAAAAAATAGTGTCAAGTATTTTTACTTCATGTATAAATTACCTAGTACCATAAAATTATCATTTTTTATCGCATTTTGATTAAGATGATAGTATGATCGCTACTTCGTATTCATATTTTGTATAAGCGGTTGCTAACTTATGCTTATTTAATCGTAGCATTCGACTCTAAGTTTCATTTGTTTTTTGTTTCCGTTACTAGCGGTACTGCCATGGGAAGTAATTTGCTTGTGCGATGGCTCTTACAAGGATTTTTAGTGTATGTGGCATGTGCGTGTGTTGCTGCAGAGAGAGTGCCAATTCGTAGGACTCCTTTGGGTAATGTGAAAGGTTTTTATATGAAAACACGCGGAGGACGTGAAATTTCTGCGTTCACAGCTATACCTTACGCCGTACCCCCTATAAATGAACTCAGATTTAAGGTATGTAAATCTAAATTTAGCTCATTTTATGTATAAATATATATTTTTATCTTTTTTATATTATATTATATTTTGTTCTTTTTTATATTATATTTAAATAAGTTCTTACAATTGAAAATAAATAAAACAATAAAAAGTAATTCTTTTAAAAATATAATATTTTTTTTATCGTAATTGTTGTGTATTAAGAATAGTATTTATATAAATAACATTTTATAAAAATATCTATACTATAATAGACATGATTTTACGATACGTGTCTACTTATATGAAAGCGAGGTGATGTTAAATGAATACTACGCGATATTGTTTCCTAAATATGCTTATTATTTTCTTTAAAAAAAAAAAACGTTATAAATACATACAACATATTCATATTTATAATAAATTACAAGACCTATTTCGTCTAGGTAAAATCTGAGCTACTCTTTGATTAATTATTTTCCTGTTCATTGCAAAAAATGTACATGCCATACAGATATTTTTCCGGTTTTTTTGCAATATTTGCGTATAACTACAAAACAAGGTAATTTTCCTCAAGATATTACACGTGCAGTGTCCAATTGCTTACATGTTTAAATAAGCAGTTTGAGATAAACATTTTATAGGACTCTAGATGTATCTTTGAAACCTGCCTTTATTATGAAGAACGGCAATAATATAGAGAAAAATATCATTTTTATTCCGCGGGTACTTGACAATTGTCTAAATGCAGCTTTCTGAAATAATGATACGACGCGGCGTTGAGGTCGGCCTCTCAACACTCAATGGCTTAAGAATTTGGTAAAAAATAGGGAGCGGAGTGTTTTAGCACTAGACTCCCTCTGCCTTCCTTGCTGCATGTGGGATACAGCTGAAAAAATAACAAATAATAATTTCCAGGAAGGATTGCTTTTGTCTGGACATTATTAAATATTTCAAATTTCAAAACGGATAGTTCATTTTAAACTTACTGTTTGTCGCTTCACAAATCATACTTGTTAAACGCCATGAAATTTCAAACTCGTCAACAGGATAGGTTGAAAGTTATTCATATGAAAGAGGAATTTACAGTCATCTATTTTGAATTCCCCTGAATGCATGTAACAGGATATAAGGTAGGTGCATAATTTATTGCATAGGTATGCCACTAACTAATTATTAAGTTATGGCGATGTAAAATAAAAAAAATAAAAAATTAAATCAGCTTCACGCTGTATCTCGCACACTGCAGGATAGGCACAGGGAACCTAGTGTTAAGACACTCTGTTCCCCACTTTCTGCCGAATTCTGGAGGCATTGCGTGTTGAGTGGCAGAAATCAACGCCGCGCTTGTCCTCGACATCAGAGCGAAGAAATGGAAATATAAATTTAAGTAAATATTTCATTTCCTCGAGTGGGGATCGAACCCACAACCAGTCGGCTTTACAGTCACACTTTGTGCCCCTGCGCCACAACTGGCCTCAAAGCCTAGCTCTGTATGCTTACTTATTAATATTGTTAAATGTTAATTGATATTATTGTCTCTTTTGTCTCTTTTTATAATTATTGTTTTAATGGTAGGAGAGCCGAACGAAGCGGGGACTTCGCAATTTACTAATAAATCACGGCAGATTAATATAACGGGAAATGCTTTGTACTTGTTTAAGTACTTCCACCAAATATGTGTCCCATATATTTATGATCATCTAAAATTCTCCAGCGCGTCAATTTAAGATAAAGTGAGTTAGCTACATGTTAAATCATGTATATTTCACGAATCTGACAATTGGAGAATTACGTATAGAAAAGGGAGGGCTACAAAGTTGTAACAAACAAACGTTATCTCGACAGCGTGGCTATTTTTTTTATTTTGAAGAGAATAATTCAAGAATACCGAAAAATATATAATCTGACGAATTCCACAAGCTGAAGTAATAAAAATTGATTGATAAAGTTTAATGCAGCTACGGATTGCCTAAATTCCTCTCTCTGTTTTTCTATTCCTCTCTTACTCATTTTCTATCTATTTTTACTCTTCGATGAAGATGATCATTTAAAAAATACTTTAATTTTTTTTATGTTTATTTTCTTATAAATACAGTGTTCACTTCATACCCTTTTATTTATATGCTATTTCTAGAGCTTTTTCACTGATTACGATCAATAATTAAAAAAAAACTGAACAAGCGCGAGTTGGGCTCGCCGACCGAGGGTTCCGTGCAAAAATTGGAGATCTCGAGCTTTTCATTCTTTTTCTTTAAATTCAAGCATAGCTTAGCCAGACACCTTTCGTTTGATACCTGACTTGAACTAGCGGCTTTAATACCATTTTTTGCCCCCCTTTTAAGGCTATTATTTTATAGGACTTACCACAAGTGTATATTTTTTAGATTTTTTCCTAAACTAGTACTACCTCTAGCTACCAAATTTCATATTTCTAGGTCAATCTGAAGTACCCTACGAATTTTGATTTCCTTTATAGCGTAGAAATACGTATTTCTTGCGATATAAACGTCCATATCTTTTTAAAGTAAATGTAGAAATACGAAGATTAAGATATTTTTTACTTGTTATCATCTAAGCTTCGCAACTCAATAGGTCTCTATGACGCTCGAGTAAATCCCGATTTAGCATCCTCGTCTCCCATACTATAAGTAAGCTAGGCATAACGATAATTATTAAGAACTACTTTTTCTGGTGTTTGTAATAAATGCAAATTTGTAAATTACCCAATTAACATATTCTTTCATTACCTAAAATATTTGCAGTAAAAAATTTGGATATAAAATAAAATATCTAAAATTTTAAAATCATGTGAATAATCAAGATTCATTTAATAGTGTGGTTTTGAGTCGAAAGTTTATTATGCTGTTCGTGTCGTGTTAATAAGACATCGAATAAAAAATGGTACTACCAAAAAAATCGCCAGCGAGTCGGTGTATCGCTAACGACTAGGCAGGAAGGCATTATTATGACAATGTAACACACTCAATGTACGCACATTATATATATTTTATTCTGAGTTGTGATTATAATTTAATTGTATTTGATCATCTCCAATTATTTCTATAATAATTTAACTTTATTTGTAATCAACAAACCGTTAACCGTTTTATAGAATCTAATGCTTGTATTATGTTTTACTATTTATAAAAACGACATCTTAAGGTCGCCAAGCAACTTAAAAAAAAAATAGTGAATATTTATTAAGGTAATTATTTTTAAAGTACCGTACCTTAAAAGAAAAAAAAACACAACCCTTATGCGTCCGTCTGTTCGCTTATCAAGACCATTTTGTCCAGATTGCGTGGAGGTAATAAGCTGAAATTAATATCAAATATTCAGGTCTACGGTTTCTCCTTTTTTTAATCAACACTTATGAAGTACTTCCTGTAGATATAGAATTTTGAAATTTGACACAAAGTGAGATCTTACAAGACAAATAAAGGAGAAAATTCAAATCCAAATCCCATTTATACAAAGTGCATACCGCATACACGCAAAGTTAAACTTGTTCATTGTAATATAAGTTGTAATTCCCGTTGATTTACAATACTGAAATTGGTATATTGGTACGACATATTTTGGTAGGCGAGTATGACTCGCACTTGACCGGTTTTTTTACTATTAGATTAGATATACATTGACCTTAACTGGTGGCTTTGTATGATGTAAAACCTTCTTTAAAATACGGACACATCAAGGTCCTAGAGGTCAGTCTACATTCAAATTCATTTTGTTTGGAGTACTTAATAATTTACTACATCGGATCATTATAAAAGGATGCACGATCATGTAAATTGTAAAGAATATTAATTGATGATATTTGAGTGAAATCTTTAACAATACATCGCATATAAAAGTTAATTTAAAATAAATCAGCTTCACGCTGTATCCCGCACACAGCAGGGTAGGCAGAGGTAACCTAGTGTTAAGACACTCCGTTCCCCACTTTCTGCCGAATTCTGGAGATATTGTGTGTTGAGTGGCAGAACTCAATGCCGCGCTTAACCTCTACACCAGAGCGAAGAAGTGGAAATATAAATTTAAGTAAATATTTCATCTCCTCGAGCGGGGATCGAACCCACAACCAGTCGGTCGTACAGTCACACTTCGTGCCGCTGCACTACGACTGGCCTCAAAAAGTTAATTTGATAATTAATGATAATTAAAATAATAATACTTTAGGTACAACGTACATGGTAACCATTATGCCACTAAATTGCCTTGGGGTTCAATTATCCCAAGTTTTAGCATAGGTATGTATTTGTTGAATATTTGAAATTGGATAGTTCTTCAAATTACATGAGAGTGATATAGGACTTGTTGAACTAATTGAGTTTTCCTATCCATCGATATGCAGCGCATCGGCTAATTCCTGTTTTACCTAGTGATATATATATATATATATATATATATATATATATATATATATATATATATATATATATATATATAGTGATATGAGTTTTTAGTATTATATATAGGTACAATATACTTTTAGTAAACTGAACTACTTCATTTTTATTTAAATGAAAATATAGACTACACGGCTATTCAAAATTGACAATCTAACTACTCCTACACTTTAAGGTTGCCTGGAAGAGATCGCGTATAGCGATAAGGCCGCCTGCTGTACATTTTCTTCTATTTCTTTATGTTTCTTTTATTTATTTATTTTTTATTTTTGTTGTGTACAATAAAGCATATTATTATTAGACTTACTTAAATATATTAGAAAAAACTAAATAAAAACAAAAATGTATTTATATACATGTATATATATTATTCATTTTAAGCTAGTTGCTGCCCGCAATTTTATTTGCGTGAACTTTATGACCCTTGCCAACCTTAGTTCCTATAACAATAGCTGTGATTAAAACTTGTAGCAAGTGGCAGCACTAAGAACCTGGTATCATTAAGACACTTCGTTCTCCGTTTCTACCAAAATACGATTATGACTGCATTCGAGTGAATGCTACGCATAGGGGAGCGAAAAATAAAAAACAATTTAAATTTATTAATTTCCCTAATTGGATGTCAATTCATAATGAAAAATTTTCGAAATTATTTTTTGATAGACATTATCTTATTTCTTGCGTATTTGGCTGGGCTGTGTTAAAGTTATTCATCACATATTTAAGATAAAGCAGAAAAAGGAAGTATTAAGACACTCCGCGTCTACTATCCGCCGAATTTTCTAGTCATTGTGTTGGGACCAGAGCGAAGAAATGAAAATATATATAAATAATACTCATTCCCCCGAGTGGGAACGGATCTCACAACCGTCGCCTTACACATGCTTTTGCATCGGTCGCAGGAACAGAATCTGAGTTCTTCTAAATCTTTAAATAAAATATCATACGCCCGCATACTTAAGTTAGGCAAATAGATAGTCGCCGCGCAATTAAAATCTATGTATAGGGTATTTTCCATAGATCTACAATTATGAAAATTGGAAAAATTCTGGAAAACGGAAATTTATATTTACATTACAGACATAATTTTGAGGATTAGGAGGAAGGATTTGTATTTCTAAAGAATATGCTAAACAAGAATTACCGTACAGTATAGACTACTGAATTGAGACTTTTATAAAATACAATAAAAGAATCAACATTCAGGACTGATATTTTAACCAGTTGAATCTTCCAAAGAGCTTCTTGTTTATTTAACACTTTAATTTATTGGATATTAAATAATATTTTATTGTCACCAGGCTCCGGTTCCAATATCTCCGTGGCAAGGAGACCACGATGCGTCGGCAGCCAGTCCTATTTGTATACAACGGAACCCCTACGTGCGTCAACAAGAGATAGTTGGGCAAGAAGATTGCTTGTATCTTAATATATATTCGCCGTTTACTGAAGATGTAAGTTATATAGCTGTAACATTTATTGAACTCTCTGTATATTTTTATAGAGGGATTTTCAACTGTCAGAAGTCTTTGTTTATAAAGGTATTTCTAATCTACAATGCCAATTTAAAAAGCTATTTGTGTTCCTCTGCTTAACACAATAGCAACAAGGAAAGTCAAACACTGGCCTGTGACGTCTCTTGTCAATGGACAGTATAAAAGCACCTTTGAGCTTTGTTCACGTCGAAACATTTTTGACAGGCTTTGTACATATTTTTTTATTACAAATTGAGAGAAGTTATTTATTTCATTATTTATTTAGCGGAAAGCCACGAAATAAAATACTTATTATTCAGAAGTTTCTGTTCCTACTTTCCCCCTTGTTTCAAAAACACTGGATGTTTATCGTTCTAGGCCAGGGTAATAAAAATATTTTGAAATACTTTTCCCCCATTCAAAACCATGATCATCGTGTTTTCAGTCTAACACATTTTAGTGCGTCACGACAGCGGCCTTAAAAATAGGTTTTGGTGACTAGATACGAGTAGACTAACAAAAATCTTAAAATAGCTTGTTTATGTTTTAGTATCTTGTAAATACCTATATGCACTGCAAAAACACGGTTTTGAAATTACAGATAGATACCTACTTCATTTTTATTCTTATGTACAGATATGTATATACGTAGACTAAAATTGCCCTCCATCGTGAATCACCACACACTATCTTTTGTTAAGGCGACATTTTAATGCATATAATTTAGCTGGGCTATTATTTCTGTTCTTCATCACATCACATCTAGATCTTTTATTTTTATATACCTATCAATGGGAAATGTTGTGACATCACTGGTACCAAAGAAGTGAAAATATTAATAAATAATAATTCATTGCCCTGAGTGGGTAACAAATCCACAACCTGCTGCGGTTACAGTCACACGCCTTTGCCCCTGCGCCACGACAACCTCAACCATAATTACTACTAAATATATATTTTACTCTATTCCATTTTTACAGGAAACAATACCTGAAGATAAACTTCTTCCTGTTATGGTATTTATACACGGCGGTGGCTGGATGTGCGGTGATGGCACCATTGATATGTACGGTCCCCAGCATTTACTTGACAGGGACGTTCTTTTCGTTGCGATGAATTATAGATTAGGTATGAAACACAAGACAATGAGACTAAGAGAGAGATCTTGAAATTAAATCATTTATTTTTAAAACAAAAAATTGTAAAGCTTAGATAAAAATGCTTTAAAAACTTATATGTTATAGGTCCATTAGGATTTTTGTCAACCCAAGATAAACATTGTCCAGGCAATAACGGTCTTAAAGATCAACAAGAGGCCCTTCGATTTATTCAAAAAAACATTCACGCCTTTGGTGGAAACAATCGATCTGTTACAATTTTCGGCGAGAGCGCCGGTGGAGCAAGTGTTAATTTTCACATGTTATCGGAAACAAGTGCAGGTATTCGTTCGTTAATACGGTTATACAATTAATTGGAATATTTCCTTTATTATCAAGGTGCAATGATATATATTAGAGTATTACTTTCAAATCTAAAGATTGTAAAGTTCAAATTAATATTTGTTGTACATATGTTTCATAATCACAATAAAAATGCCGTTGTATTGAAAATATTATTATTTAATTGCAGGTTTATTTCAAAAAGCGATTTCGGAATCAGGAACAGCGTTAGTACCTTGGGCAGAGGCGCCTCCAGGGGAAGCAAAAAAGAATGCGCATAGATTAGCAAAACTTCTAAGTTGTCCAGAAGAGCCTTCTGACGTCATGATCGAGTGTCTCCGCAAATTGGACGCATATGATATTATAGCAACTGAATATGATTTGTATGTAAGTGAAATAATTGGATTACGTAATTAACAGTGTTCAATTCTTAAGGTGGCATTAAGTCTCTATTCTGTAGACTGTGGCACACTAGACTGTGGCATAGCTAGGCGTGGGCAATGTGGGGTCTCGCCCACGCCCTCGCACTTAAATGGGCCTCACGAGGCCTCTTTAAATTACGTTAGTTTTAAGTTAAGCTTCACTTGAAGATATATTATTATTTTATATATATAATTTTTAGACATGGGATTATGACCAAATGACACCTTTCAAAGCTGTAATAGAACCTGATCATCCCGGCGCGTTTCTTTCTAGAAGCCCTCGCGGTCCACCAGATACTGAACTTGTACCTTGGCTTACTGGTCTCAATAAGGACGAAGGATGTCTGAAATCAGTCTGTAAGCCAGCCCTAATACCATTTTTTTGCTATGTAATATTTAAACTATGCACCATATTCAATACTACCTAATAATAATAGTCATTCTCGAACACAAATCAGATTTTTATCCATAAAGTCGGTGAGCTTCAAAAACTCATAGAGTTTCTGTAAATCAAATAACTTCAGATCAAAATTGCAGTCACCGCCACTTGTAAACATTGTTCAATATTTCTTATTGCATTTTGAGTTGTCGGAACTCAGGAGCACACTATAAGTAAATTGTTTTTATGTTGCCAGTTTAGAAATATACCTACTATAATTTAGTGATAATAATGTTAAAAATAGGCTAGTCGTGGCGCAGCGGCACGAGGTGTGACTGTAAAACTGACTGGTTGTGGGTTCGATCCCCATTCGAGGAGATGAAATATTTACTTAAATGTATGTTTCCATTTCTTCGCTCTGGTGTCGAGGTTAAGTGCGGCGTTGAGTTCTGCCACTCAACACGCAATGCCTTCCGAATTCGGCAGAAAGTGGGGAACGGAGTGTCTTAACACTAGGTTCCCTCTGCCTACCCTGCTGTGTGCGGGATACAGCGTGAAGCTGATTTATTTTTTATTTTATCTTAAAAATAACATTTCAAATATAATATGTAATTGTTTGATTATTGTAAAGGAGACTACAACTAACTACTACAAACCAATAGAAGTGGTGGTGTTATTTGAGTATGTTGACATCAACCACACCATTGTGTAAAGAGGCATCAAAATCTGACCCGGGAGTTTCGAGAAAAACTATATTGAAAATATATACAAATATATATAAAATATACATATATATAATCGTAGCGTTTGGTACTCCGTTCTCTCTGACTACCTACTAGGAATACAGCGTAAAGCTAGATTAGATTAGATTAGTTACTTGAGATAAAATAATGTTATAAGTCTTTAGTGCTTATATGTAAAATATAACAGAAAAAATGCACAAAAATATATATTTGGGTATTTCAAATCATTTTATTCGTCCATAGTGACTATTTCTAAAAACTCCGCAGGGCCTACCTAGCATTCGTCTTCATGTCTCGGCCAAGATAAGTACTATACAATGTTCATAACATGGCCACAATACCCTATTGTACGGTAGGGTATGGTAGGGGCACCAGTTTTACGGGAACAATATTAATTATTGTTTTAATACATCTAAGCTATTTGCATCTCCATCAACTAAGATATAACAATTAGTCTTTTTCCATAAAAAAATCAATTTCTGACATGGGTACTATAACAACTCTGAGCCATTTTTAATTGGTAAGTTCCAAATGAAAATGAAGAATGCCTGTTGTCTATTTAGACAATTTTCCATCTTAATTCTACAAAATACATTGTATTCATTCATCGTTTCTTAATTTTTCTTAATTTTTACTAAAAATTGAAAATGTATGTTTACTTTATAATTAAATTAATTTATCTTAGAATTTTAATATTTCGAAAGTACCAGGTCCTACTTTGATGACGTCATATTAAAATTATTCTACTCTATTGGTTTATAGACCAATTTCGCCCAGTCTCTTTAGTTTTGTTTCTGTGAGTTAGATTAACGCCCAATATTAATAACCTATCTCCAACGTCAATCTTAGATTGTTTCATATATCTATCCAATCTAGAGATTGGATAGATGTATGAAACAATTTAAGATTAACGTTGGAGATAGGTTATTAATACTGGGCGATAATATATAGCAATTTGCTAATATATTTTTTTGCTCTAAAGGGATAACGGCTTATCCAGATCGCTATAAAGAGTTTGTGTCAAAGTTTGACAAAATTGCACCTGTCACGTTCTACTACGAGGACTCACCATATACAGAGCAAATTACAACGACGTTAAAGGCAACATATTTTGGTAATAACGAAAAAGACCTCAAAGATGGCATACTTAAGGTATCTATTAATATTTTTTTTAAATAACTCTATCAAACATTTAAAAAACAAATAAAAATTTTATTCAATTTTGCCGTGTGCATTTCAAAAATAATATTGAAAAAAAGATAATATCAAAAATTATGTATGTAATTTGAAGTCTAAGTATATACGAATGCTTTTGAAATGTTTTATATTTTCAGGTATACTCAGATAGTTACTTCGCGTATCCTATGGTAAAGTCAGTGGAACAAGCACTTAACTACAGTAGTAACCCAGTATATTTATATGAGCTTACATATCGAGGGGCCAACAGTTTTTCTCAGATTTTTGGTGATCCTATTGGAGACTATGGTAAGTTCTTTTTACTTATATAGAATTAAGTTATGTAATAACCAGCTTCACGCTGTATCCCACACGCAGGGTAGGCAGAGGTAACTTAATGTTAAGACACTCCATTCCCCACTTTCCGCCAAATTCTGAAGGCGCGCTTTGCCTTGACACCAGAGCGAAAAATCGAAAATATACATTTAAGTAAATATTTCATCTCTTCGAGTGGGGATCGCACCCACAACCAGTCGCTTTTACAGTCACACTTTGTGCCCCTGCGCCACGGTTGGCCTTTTTAATTATGTAAATACACAAACGATAGCTTAATTTTTTTTATGTAATGTATATTTAAAACATTTAAAAAAAAACCTTGTTAAACGAGTAGTTGAGATTTTTTTTCTCTTAATAAAATATAACATATCTTCTATAGAACATTACTATTTTAGTTATTTATTATTTAAGTCAAGAACGTTCTACATAATTTATTCGCCATCTGTGTGATAACTGATAAACGAGAGTGCCTATAGGCATACGCTCTCTCGATCAACAAACTCATTTTGCCCCATTAATATCCAATGTCGTCGATAATTAAAATACACTTCACCAATATTGTTGCTAAAGTAAATTGTGCTGTTCAATTTGCAACACAATAGATATGGCACATTGTTTCGTAATTAAGTTTCACTAAGTTAAAACGTGTTGGTGCCTATATGATTGTTCCAAGGATTATATTGGATATTGTTTTGTCTGTCGTTACCTACCTAGTGAGAAGTTAGTAAAAAAAAAAATCAGCTTCGCGCTGTATCCCGCACGCAGCAGGGTAGGCTGAGGGAACCTAGAGTTAAGACACTCCGTTCCCCACTTTCTGCCGAATTAGTTAAGTTAGTATGTTTTCTCTTTTCTTTTCTCTCATAGGGTACGTGCTATACAGTTTTACCTTATATCCCGGAAACAGTAGGCTAGCGTTAAGATACTCTGTTCCCCGTTTTCCAACTAATTTTTCAAGGCTTTGTGTGTTGATTGGTGGAACTCAACGCCGAGCTTTTGCCTTGGTGCCGGAGCCAAGAAATGAAAATATTAGTAAATAATAATTCATCGAGGATATGAAAAGGAGATCGAATCCACAACCATTGCGTTACGGTCACACTCTTGTGCTGTGTGCCACGATGACCTCAAAACGTTACGTGTTATATTTTATATATTTAGCATAAAGGTGTTGATTGAGATTTTTAATGTCATGATAATTATTGTTTCAAATTAGGTGTGTGCCACGCGGACGAGCTAATGTATTTGTTCCCAATACATTTTCTTCACAACAAATTTACGGAAGAAGACAACAAAATGCTTGAACTTATAGTCACTATATGGACAAATTTTGCTATTAGCGGGTAAGTATGTCATAAACTGTTATTTGCCTTTTCTTTTTCCATAGAAAAAAAATAAAGCTATGTTATTTGTATTTTCTTTATCTATTATTTTGTTTATTTTTTTATTTATAAGAGTGCTTTTTGCTGGTAGTGGCATATTACTTACTTATAGAATGACGATTTCGATAGTACTTTGATGTAAATAATTCCGTTTTAATGGTACGGGTCGAAAAGAGGGAATGATTCCCGATATATGCATATATTAGATACCTAGATGAGTTTAAAATTGGATATTGAGCACTAGAATTATTTTCAATTTTGTAATTTGAGAATTAATTTAAGACTTTTTCTTAAATGCGCTCGTAAGCTTTAACATATATTTTGAACTAACATTTTATTTCATGTTTAAACAGAAATCCAAACAAACCACAGGAAGTCCCGTTCAACTGGCATCCGGCGACCAGTGGACATAATATGGAATACTTAGAAATAGGGAAAAAGCAAATCATGAAAAAGAACCTCGCATCGCAATCTAGATTGTGGGATTCGTTGCCTCTTTGGCACAACGTAAAAGAAAGGAGGTTGACGGATGAACTATGAGTTAACCTTAATTATATTTTATATGATTGTTAATAAAATTTTAATATTAAAGAAGAACAATCTTTCTGTCTACTCTAATCTATTTAGTTTTTATTTTTTTTATTATGATATTTTTTTTAATAGTAAATAATATTGAACAATTAATCATTATATTAGTAAGTTACTCAAAAATAATATGAAAATGGGTTTATTTTAGTATGCCAATCTATACTGTTATATATATATATATATATATATATATATATATATATATATATATATATATATATATATATACTTAAGTGTTATACACTATATGAACAATAATTAAAAGTTTTGGAATTTTATGGCTTATTAAATCTTGTTTTCGTGGAAAAAATATATGTTGCTCCACAACTTGATCAATCTTTCAGTGACAGTCCCATAAAAATTGTCTTAGCAGTTCCGGAGATTAGCCCGAACAAACAGGAAGACAGAAACATTGATTAATGAATCATAGATATGATGTCTTTCTCAGCTAATATATTGTTGTAATAATTACTTATAATATTTAGTCCGTCGTGATGTTCATTCTAACTGTAAATGTCTTTACTTCAGAGGACGATTTTATTTAGTTATTTTGATTAAAATAGCATTTAAAATACAATAAATAAAATACAATAATAGCATTTAAAATCAGTAATATAAAACTTACTATATTAAAGTTTAGGCTATATAGAAGGGATTTATGAATTTTGATTTGAGTGCCTTAAAATATTACATAAAACATATACATTATCAAAGGATTAACACAAGTGATACCTAAATTTTGGAGTTATTTCTAAATTATTTATTTGTGTGTTAAAGTGTACCTATAGGTACATTTGCGGTGTATTTGTATTTATAGCAAATAAATTAATCATATTAATAATACATACACACAAATCTTATAAATATGTATATAAAGTATGAATTATAAATTCTCATATATTTAAAAACACATGAATATGTATGTATAATTAATTAAATGAACAAGTACATACTTAATAACATGCATTTATGTATCTGAGAGTTATTATATTTTAATATATATACACAACTTACTTTTGCTTAGGTATATCTGTTTCGTTTTGTCTGTAAAAATATAGATTTTAGGACCTTAAAATATTAGCATTTTCTAGATGATTTTGATAATAGTCAAAGATGTTTAAAATTTTAACATGTAAAATGACTATTTAGCCATCCCAAAGAGGTAGAGCTGACTGGAACTTATAAATAAAGCAGGCAAAGTGAGCTTTCCCGTTTGCGCCGGGAAAAAGCCCTCTGTGCATGACAGTAAGAGGATTGATTGTAAAATCAGTTTTCTGTTATAATATTACCTAAAGATAGGTCTAATTAACAATTTTTTCTTCATCTTCCCGCTGTAATTATTTTTATTATTATTTATTATTACAAGAGGGAGGGAGTAATATTAAAACACTCCGCTCCCTGTTTTGGCGGAATTCTGAAGCTATTGCGTTTTGGGTTACGTAACACAACGCTGTGTTTTGCCTCGACACTAGAACGAAGAAAATAAAATATTTATAAATAATAATTTAATGGTCCCTGAATGGTCACTAACCAACAAACGTCGCGTTTACAGTCACCCTAGTGCCCATGCGTCATGATGGTCTCAAGAATAGTTAATATTTTATTAAGCACCTCGTTATACTTTTTTATTGATGCCAAAATAAATGTATGTACTAAGATCTACTATGGCAAGTAAACATCATTATGTATGTTGTTATTCACTTAAAACCATAAAAGTATGTTTATTATATACATTATTATTATGTTAACATATGTAATAAACACGTGAACGAACATTTAATCCATACGTATATTATAAATGTTAAAGTAACTCTGTCCGTCTGTCTGTGATGCAATCAGAGTTAAACTGCTAATCCGATTGCGATAAAATTATATATACAGATACTTGAGGGTCTTTCAATGAACATAGGCTACTTTTTTCTCATATTTGTATTCTTCATATATTCCACTGTATATAGGTAGGGGAGAGGGGGGCACATTCGAACGATTTTTAAACTTTGTGTCATATCTAAAAATTCTACAATTTTTAACTTCTTTGCTATTTCACAATGCTTAGTCCAACTATTGTGCCACACAATCGTAGCATCATATGTAGAAAAATATATAAGGTAAAGGTGCAATATCAACTTTAGTAGCAGTAGTCAAATGTTCAAAGCTGCCCCCCTTGCGGGGTAGCTTTGAACACATATGGGGCAGTTTTGAACTATCATCGAATTCAATGAAATTAAAAGGCTTATCAAACTTTTAAGTAACTTTATTAATAAACTTAACATTAGAAACGATGGAGATCAAATATCAGTACCATGTTAACTTAAAAAAATAATATACCTAGTTTAATATTGCGATTGTACTAGTACTAGTGTTAAATAACTTTAATATTATTAATAGACTTTAAAAAACGAACAAACAAAAAGGTAGCTTTTG
>JAATLQ010037385.1:0-40957 GCA_013421005.1 Heliconius erato x Heliconius himera
GAGTTGGGAGAGTTGGGAGAGTTGGGAGAGTTGGGAGAGTTGGGAGAGTTCGGCGAGTTCGGCGAGTTCGGCGAGTTCGGCGAGTTCGGCGAGTTCGGCGAGTTGGGAGAGTTCGGCGAGTTCGGCGAGTTCGGCGAGTTCGGCGAGTTGGGAGAGTTGGGAGAGTTGGGAGAGTTGGGATAGTGGGCGGAAGGTGGGGAACGGCAGTATCTTAATGGGAACGAAGTGTCTTAACACTAGGTCCCCAGGTTTCCTCTGCATACCCTGCATATGCATGTTTGTATGTGCAGGATACAGCGTGAAGCTAAAACTAAAAAATTAAATATATAAAATGCAGAATGGAGCGCAATAACTACATGATCCAAAATATAGAAATGGTCAATTTTTATTATAACAAGGAAATCTCTCACGAGTTTCTCTAAAAAATAATGAAAAAAATGGTGAATATCTCACAATACACAGCCTACCATGTTGATTTGAGCTCAGGGCACATCCAGTGGGTCATCCAGGTCATCCGTCAATGAAACTAGGTGATGCTTTACAATAAATTAAAGAACAAAATATTTTACTTCTCAATAAACTAAATATTTTTCTCATCGTAAAAGCCTCCTCTATGTAATGGTATGTATACGATGCATATACACGTCTTTATACATGAGTCTCACCATCTTCAATAAATAGATAACTTATACGATACGATGTATAAAATTTAATAAAATTATTTTATAAATAAATGCCTAGGCTACTTAGGCTGACAAAGATTAAAAATTTTAAGAATCTTTACTTTATAAATCACTTGCTCAAAGCAGGATGTTCTTTCTTCAGAATATATATAGAAGCTTATATTTATAAGCCATCGTAGCGCAGGAGCACAAGGGTGTGACCGATGTGGGTTCGATTCCCACTCGAGGGAATGATTTCTTATTGCCAACGCAAATTGACTTCGGCCACTTAACAGACAATGCCATAAATTTGGCGGAAAGTGGGGATTGGACTGTCTTAACACTAGGTTTCTTCTGCCCAGCCAGCTGTATGCTGTAGCTGTATGTTATACAGTATGAAGCTGATTAAATTTTATTTACAATATTACTATTTAAAAGATTTTGTAAATTGACTTGTTACACTACAATTTGTATCATTTTCACGGAGCAATATTTTTTTTTTATTTCATGTAAAAAGTAACACTGTCGAGGTATTATTAGTATACGAGTATGCTATACTAATAGCTAGCTTAGCTTTATTAAGCTTCTTGAGGCCGTCGACTAGTGACCTTCCTTCCTTTCGCAGGGTAACTAAATGAAAAACATTATAAATTAAATAAATTTAATCATTAATTTACAACTAATCAAATATACTTAATCACAGTCAAACAATTTTCTTCTTGTTTCTTAATATTATTTCTAATTTCTATTTTTATAAATATAAAAGGATAGATTGATGCAGCGCTAGATCTATTGCATATATTTGAACATAAATTGGCACATAGAAACATAAGTGAAAATATACATGCTTACATACTTTCATGTGAAAAATAATATTTTATTGTATGTACTTATTAAATATAGTTAAATATTATAAAATAATATAAGTGAATAAGTAAAAAATATGTCAATAATACTAATTATTCCTTTCGTTCTAATTAGCTTAGCTTTGCATTTATGTGAGTGATCACTAAAAGTAGAGAAAGAAAAGACTTATAAATAAATTTGATTATTACAAATTAATAAAAAAAATTGACATAAAAAGATATATCAATTTTTTTGTCTCTTCTTTTATATTTATAGGGTTAATAATGAATCATCTCATTAAGTGTCCACGATTTGATTTTTTTTAATATTTGATCACATTCGTTTTTCGGTTCTTATACAATGATCGTGCTAACTTTATCTTTTATTTATTGATAAATCTTTCGCTAATTTTATCTTTTATTTTTAATAAATAAAATTTTAAATATGTGACCCTGCTATCAGTACAAAGTGTATGGGTCGGTGATCAAAAAGCAGTATGAACCAGTTTAGGCTAAACAAGGGATGTGCCATATGGGAACGCTTACACAAAAGCCAAGCTCAGCTTAGACCTTCCGGACTGTAATGTACTTACTGTACCTGTACAACGGAAAACTTTATAAGATAATAAAATTTTCCTATTTCACTACCAATATGGATTTCTTACGCCCGTTATTTCTGATTAAGGAATGCTTGTAGAAGTTAAGCGTAGCATATGTCTAGTAGGTAAGATCTTGAATAGTTTTATTTTATAATATATAAATTATGTACGTTACAATACAATATAATATTTTAATAATATTTTAAACATTATCAATAATTTTGAATTACTTTTAATTTCATGTGTCAAGTTAATCACGACTTCAATGATAGTAATAAACTAAATCACAATAAGTTTGAAATATTTTTTATACGAAATGTTTAATATAGATAAGTATCTATTATTTATCTTATTATTTATTTACTGACTAAGTATGTAGTAAATACTTAGAGTAATTTGTGTATCAATTATAACTAAAAATTCGAATTTGTTTTATTATATTACCTTAATGAAAATAGCATACGTTTTTTTTTTAAATAATTGCTTATTTCTGGACCTCATTTTTAATTAATACAGCCACTAATGACCAATTGAACACGCTAAAAAAATATGTGTATACTATACTAGTATTGTAGTAGTAGTGTATTCATATGCCAATCTAAAGAACAGCCTTAGCCTATTATTAAATGTAAACTTTTTTGCATTCTAATCAGACTCCATTATCTTTATGCCGCGGTACTTCCCACGTGCGTAAGTGATTTTTTTTTGTGAATGACCATAATGTAATATTAAATAACGGCAAAATATATCGAGAGAGAACATTTTAAATTAATTAAAAAAATTAAAATCATCTATTCTCTAAGAGTTATTAATTTATTTATAATATCCAATTAAAATTGTAAATTTAGCTTTAATCTATCATTTTATGTTTTATCCGGAATGGTGACGGTGGTTTCCGATGAGCTGGCACTTGGTCGTTTGTCCTCCTCCTCCTCTTCCACCACGGGCACGTAGTTCCACGACTGCGTCTCTCCGGTACCAAACAGAATGAAGTAGACAGCGGAAGCAATGTACAGAGACGCTCCAGTCATAAATATAGGTCGCCACTCGGCGAAACCATTCTGAAAAATTAATTAATTCTTATAATAAAAAAAATATCTATTTGAAATTAAAGGATAAGTAATTTCTAGCCTTTTTAAATAATAAAATAAATACATCAAATTTTAAGCCTTATAACTTTGGTTTTGTTAATACAAAGTTTTTTGTATATGTTTGTTTTTACTTTACTTGAGGCTAGTCGTGGCGCAGCGGCACGAAGTGTGACTGTAAAACCGACTGGTAGACCAGAATTCGGCAGAAAGTAGGGAACGGAGTGTCTTACACTAGGTTCCCTCTGCCTACCCTGCTGGGTGCGGGATATAGCGTGAAGTTGATTGTTTTTACTTTTTTTGGGAATCGCACCCACAACCATCGCGCTTATAGTTACACGCTTGTTCTCCTGCGCCAGGACGGACTCAGTTCTATTTTTACATTTAGCTTATATTTATCGTTTCATATAAAAATACACACACGGTAATTTTTATTATTATTATTTTTTATTTTTTTCCGCTCCACGCCAGGGTAGGCAGAGGGAACCTAGTGTTAAGACGCTCCGTTCCCCAATTCGCCAATTTCTGGAGGCATTGCGTGTTGAGTGGTGGAACTCAACGACGCGCTTCTCCCTCGACTCTAGAGCGAAGAAATGAAAATATAAATAAATATTTCATCTCCTCGAAAGGGTATCGAACCCACAACCAGTCGATTTACAGGCACACTTTGTGCCCCTATGCCGCGACTGGCAATTTATTATTATTATTCTCTGAAAAGGTTTTACTTTATCCTATATATTAAATAAAATGCTTAACGATTTTATTACTATATAAGTAAATTAATTATCGCGAGATTTTCTTGGAACATCCTGATTTAATAAATATAAATATCACATTTTTTAATAATTGGTGACCCGCGGCTTTGCCCGCATAAACTACACAATTACTTATTTACTTGTCTATGATTTATTTTCGTGATTTAATAATTATTATTTATGAATTTTCATTTGAATTCAACAAACACTAAATTTTAAAGGAAATTTCTCAAAATATAATGAAGAAAACTGCATTTAAATATTTTTTTTTATATTTTTATTTTTTTTATATTTAAGTGTCATTCCACACTTAAGATAGAAAAAAGTAATTATGCATTTAAAACCGTTACCGAGATTAATGTGCACAAACGCACAAACAAACTGAAAAAAAATTTAAAACATCATTGTTTTGGGTTCTATTATATTGATAGAAGGCTCCAACAGTAGATTTTCTCATAAGTATATCTTCCATGCACAGACGGCGATCAGTTACAGTTTCGTTATATATGTATAGATGTGTATAGTGTATTACATATATGGCTCTGGACAGCTCTTGATAACTAATAGTAAGTATTATTACGTAATCACTTGTACAGCACTTGTATAAGATATTTTATAATTGTCATATTATTCTTACTTCCAGTAAGTTACTGTATTAAAAGTCGATTATTAAATTTATTAATAAAATTGTGCAAAAGAAAAAAATCTGAAGAAGTACGCGGAAGTACGTTACGCAAAAGCACGTCACTTTAATAAAAAAAAATACCAATAAATACAATAAATATATTCGAGAATTTACTTACGCCATTCTTTGTGAAGTGAGCGGTGACGAGAGGAGTGACAAATCCAGCTGTGTTTCCTATTCCATTGGCGATTCCGTACAGAGTGCCAGCAAAGTTAGGTGCAAGATCTTGGTGGTTCACCAAATTGGTTAGTGTCGCTGCTCCATTCGAACCCATGGAGAATGTAATGAGGACTACCGAGAGTATAGGAGCGCACCCAGTGTACCCGAGGGCTATTAGAAGTAGACCGGGCACTATGTGCGAGAACAGGCAGAAGAATTTCCTCATAAATGTCGTAGACACCACATTTTGCCTTATGATCCTGAAAGAAAAACAAATAAACATAAAAATAAACTTGTTTAAATTATAAAGTTATTATAATTATAGAACATTTATAGAATATTTTATTGTATAAACATCCTCCTTTCACAAAAACTGGTCAATTATTGAACGTTAATCAGTAAAGCTTTACAACTTATAAAATCAGGGGTAGTATATTTAAAAATCAGCTTCACGCTGTATTTTGCACACAGCAGGGTAGGCAGAGGGAACCTAATGTTAAAGCACTCCTGTTTCCCACTTTCTGCCGAATTCTGGAGGCATTGCGTGTTGAGTGGCAGAACTCAACGCCACGCTCAATCTTGACACCAGAACGAAGAAATGGAAATATAAATTTAAGTAAATATTTCATCTCCTCGAGTGGGGATCGAACCCACAACCAGTCGGTTTTACAGTCACACCTCGCGCCGCTGCGCCACGACTGACCTCTAGTGTATTTAGAATATATTAAAAATAAATATCATTCTATTCTATTTTTTTAATCAACAACTCATCAAACCACATAATCATGTTTCTCAATATCCTATCTCTCTATATCTCGAACAACATATTAGTACAAGTAAAAAATTAAAAAAAAAAACAAATTTAGGATTCGACACCGAACATAAACAACTTTCATATTGACCCAAAATAAGTTGTAACAAAAACATTTAGCTGACCTACTCTCATATTTTGAAACGAATAAAA
This sequence comes from Heliconius erato x Heliconius himera, assembly GCA_013421005.1. Lineage (NCBI taxonomy): Eukaryota > Metazoa > Arthropoda > Insecta > Lepidoptera > Nymphalidae > Heliconius > Heliconius erato x Heliconius himera. The sequence continues at coordinate 5,758 of JAATLQ010037385.1, forward strand.
ATTTTGAGGCCAGTTGTGGCGGAGCGGCACAAAGTGTGGCTGTAAAACCGACTGGTTGTGGGTTCGATCCCCACTCGAGGAGATGAAATATTTACTTAAAGTTATATTTCCATTTTTTCGCTCTGGTGTCGAGCCAAAGCGCGGCCCATTCGGCAGAAAGTGGGGAACGGAGTTTCTTAACACTAGCTTCCCTCTGCCTACCCTGCTACGTGCGGGATACAGCGTGAAGCTGATTTATTTATTTAATAAAAAAATATATTATTTTCTTACCTGTCGCCAATAGCGCCGAATATTAACGAGAATATCATCCTGGCCAAATAAGGTAAAGACGAAAGTGTTCCAGTGGATGTGAGATTGAAGCCGAGAGCGCTTGAGACGAACTTTGGTGCAGCGGTCATCGCGAAGTAGAGGCCCCAGTTGTTACCATAATGTAATATCACCATTGCAAGGAACGGGAACGAGGTGAATATGCTCTTGAATGGAGGTCTCTGGAAATAACTTCTTATTTTAGTCTCATTTCTTACTTTTACTTGAGAGAAAAAGAAAATAAATAGTTAAAAGAAAATTCTAATTACCTTAGTGTTCTTAGAGTTTTGAACCTTGTCGCCTATAGCTTGTAATATGTATGCTTTCTCTTCATCAGAAATCCGAGGGTGCTGTACTGGTGAGTCGTAAACTAAAAACCACCACGCAACACACCAAACCACACCTATAATGCCTAGAATAAAATAGAATAGAATAAAAATAAATTAATACAATATTTTCAAAATTTTTTTACAGTTTTATTCCACATTTAGAAAATATATAAAAATTTTGAATGTCTCGCTACGTTCCTAAGTGTGGAATAATATTTTGAAAAATGTAAAAAAAAAAATAATAAATGACATTCTCTCTTGCCAAATGATAACTCTACAATCTTTAATAAAATCTTTTTGGACAAAACAAAAATTTATACAATTTTAAGAACATTTGGGGATAAAAATATCTACATTATAAAACAAATAAATTAGCTTCTCGCTGTATCCCGGACACAGCAGGGTCGGCAGAGGGAACCTTATGTTAAGACATTCCGTCCCCCATTTATCGCCAAATTCTGGAGTTGAGTGGCGGAATTCAACGCTGCGCTTTTCATCGACACCAGAGCGAAGATATGGAAATATAAATTTAAATAAATAACTCGAGTGGGGATCGAACCCAAAACCAGTCGCGTTACAGTCACACACTTGTGCCCCTGCGCCACAACTGGCCTCTACATTATCATTACACAACATATACCATTTTAATTCTAATACGTCATTACAGAACAGGTAAAAACAGGTAACAGAGTAAGGAAAACGATCAACCAGTACCTACTCATTTTATTTATAAATGAATTAACACCATTTATAAGCTTAACACGCCTAAATACATACATACATACACACATTTCAATCTATGTACATACAATTTCATTCACATAGAATATAAATATATAAGAAAGTTAGTTTTAGAAGGAAAAAAATTCTAGTCACCTAGGTTAGTAGTTATTAGTTGACATTATTACGTAACCACAAGTCATTTAACATCGTATACGATTTAGCCACATTATTATATTGATAAGAAATAAGAATCACATAAAATATATTTTATATATTTCAAATACATGTTTCACTTTATGAAAAAATGTGATTGCAATATCTATTTGAAATTTTAATCGTAACTTTGAAATATAGTATTTAAGTTACCTGGTACATAGAAGGCATAGCTCCAGCCAAATTTTTCAATAAGGGGTCCAGACAGAGACCACGTGACCACAGTCCCAATGGCACCGCCAAGTAATGAACTAACAAACTTCCCTTTCTCCGCTGGTGGAGCCCAGTGAGCCACTAAAGCGTGTAGTGCTGGGAAGAGGAATCCCTGCGGAATGTTTTCATATTATTATTTTTTTCCAGCTTCACGCTGTATCCCGCACACAGCAGGGTAGGCAGAGGGAATCTAGTGTTAGGATAATCCGTTCCCTACTTTCTGCCGAATTCTGGAGGCATAATGTGTTGAGTGGCAGAACTCAACTTCGCACTTTGCTTCGACACCAGAGCGAAGAAATGGAAATCTAAATTTAAGTAAATATTTCATCTCATCGAGTGGGGATCGAACCCACAACCAGTCGGTTTTACAGTCACACTTTGTGCCCCTGCGCCACGACTCGCCTCTGTTATTATAATTCGAATTGAAATTTGGAATTTCACTGGAAATGACATACATTTACTCAGTAAATAAATGTAAAAACGTTGATGTATATAGGTACTTCATACATGATAATCAAATATTTCTATTTAATGGCAAGGAATAAATGGAATCTTATTTTTTTAAAAGTTGTAGCGAGTTAATAAATATGAATATACCTAATAGAAAGATTAAAGAGATATATTATAGTATTAAATGCTTTGATGTTAAAAACATATTTTTAATAATAAGCTGTGTATTATTTTTTGTTTAGGTTTGCAGGTAGTCTTATTAAGTATGGATATTTTCAGCTAAGCATTCACAATATTTTTTTTCTCGACTTAGGTTTTAACGATAAAAAAATATTTCTATTGCAAAAAGTTTGAAGTAAATAATATATTTTCATATATTTTCTAATGTTTCTCATTTTTTTCTGATTGGCGCAAAGTAAAGACAGTTTGTCTGTATAATCAAAACTTAAATTAATAAAAATATTTCACTACTTGGAATTCAGAGCCGTAACAAATCCCTGTAGCACTATATAATAATAAATTTATATAATATATATTTTACTAACCGACAAAAGGCCTATGATTAACCTGGTGACAAAAAGGAGGTAGAAGTTCCATTTTGCCGCCTGTGGAGTGAAAATCGTAAGTATCGCGCTAAATAACATGGTCAAGAAGACTACTTTTTTGGCACCCCACATTTCGGCTGCTGTTCCACTAAGGAATGAAGTGACAGCATAGCCCCAGAAATAACTGGACAATACGTAGGCTTGTTCTCCAGCAGTCCAATTAAACGTTACTACTCCTTCAGGCTGAAATAAAATAATAATTGGTACTTATTAATAAATATGATATATTTTTTACGATTAAAGTGAATGGAGGAAGGAATTAAACTATAGGAGGAATGAACCTATAATATACAAGTATTTTGGGTAGGTATACCTTGCTATAAATATAAGTAAATATGTAAACATAGTACGCTCTATAGTTGATATTACTAATTATATTTGATATTTTGATTATATTAGAATAACAACTTGTTATTTTACCTTTTCGCTGTATTAAGCACATCAGGTAAGCAGAAGGAACCTGGGAAACTAGTGTTAAGACACTCCATTACCATAAAAACAATTCGTCTCTCACTTTCTGCCAAATTTTGGAGGCATTGCGTGTTGAGTGGCAGAACTCAACGCCGCGCTTTACCTCGTTACCAGAGCAAGTGGAGATCAAATCCTTGTGCCGCTGCGCCAAGACCGGCCTTACCATATAATTTGTAGATTATATTTGTCTTCAAATTACGAAAGCTCCTTATTATTAAGTTGAAAATAGCATATTATTAAGAGTATAGCTATAAATATTTCGAATTTCGAAATAGAATTTCAGTCTATAACTAAGTTATTGCAGTAATTTTGTTCCATTACTGCAATCAACAGTAATATTGATTGTATATTATAACAAGAACGCAAAGTACCAGGCGTAGCGTTGGGGCACAAAATGTGACTGTAAACGCGACTGGTTGTGGGTTCGATCCCTACTTGATGACATGAAATATTTATTTGAGTTTATATTTCCATTTTTTTTTGCTCGGTATCGAGGCAAAGCGCGGCGTTGGGTTCCGCCATTCAACACTTAATGCCTCCAGAATTCGGCGAAAAGTGAGGAACGGAGTGTCTTAACATTAGGTTACTCTGCCTACCCTATAGTGGGCGGGATACAGCGTGAAGGTGATTTATTTTTATTTTTAACGCAAAATAAAAACGTCATGTTTTAGCAAGTATATATTTCAATTCTACGTAATAAAATATTTAACGATGTAACATCGCACGTTCAACAATAACAAAAAATTATACAAAACTTATGTATGGTTTCCTAACAAAGTATATTTTGGCTTTATTCATGTTTAATTTCATTTGAATATAAGATATTTCTATTATATGGACTTATTTAAACAAAAAAAAATATCTAAGATCCATATTTTGCAAAATTGCAAAAAAATTCAAGAATGAGTTGAGATGATAAAGTTATGTACTTTGCATGTGTGGTCAATACAAGTTTTTTCTTAGTTTTATTTTAAGCGAACTCCTTTTTAAAAGTAAAATAATGAAACAAGTCAAACAGGTTGCAAATTTGTTACATTCACGATTATAAAAGAATAAAAAATCAAATAAATCAGCTTCACGCTGTATCCTGTACACAGCGGCAGAGAGTAGGCAGAGGGAACCTAGTGTTAAGACACTCCGTTCACCACTTTCTACCGAATTCTGGAGGCATTGCGTGTTGAGTGGCAGAATTCAACGCTGCGCTTAGCCTCGACACCAGAGCGAAGAAATAGAAATATAAATTTAAGTAAATATTTCATCTCCTCGAGTAGGGATCGAACCCACAACCAGTCGGTTTTACAGTCACACCTCGTGCCGCTGCGCCACGACTGGCCTCATATAAAACAGTATTTTTACTGAAAATTCGTCATTAGCCTTTATCACTTAATGAGAACGGATTATTTTGTTTTAACAGAACGAGTCAAGGATTATAACATGCATGTTTTCCATTTCAACTCAGAGTATGGGCATACCTAACTATATATAATAGTGTTTAACCTACAACGCAATAATATAATTAAATTCTAAATATAAGAACAAAATAAATATTTCATTGCCTCGAGTAGGAATCGAACACACAACCTGCCTTTACAGTCACGCTTGCGCCCCTGCGCCACGACTGTCCTTCTAGCATTATAAACGTTAATTAGTTGAAATATTCGTTTTATGTACAGATAAAAATCAAATCAATCAGCTTCACGCTGTATCACGTACACGGAAGGGTAGGCAGAGGGAACCTAGTGTAAAGGCACTCCGTTCCCCACTTTCCGCCAAGTTCTAGAGGCATTGCGTGTTGAGTGGCGAAACTCAACGCCGCGCTTTGCCCCGACACCAGAGTGAAGAAATGAAAATATAAATGTAAATAAATATATCTTTTCCTCGAGATCGAACCCACAACCAGTCGATTTTACACTCACACTTTGTGCCTCAGCGCCACGACTGGCCTCAATGGCTGGCTTTACGTACAAATAAACAAACAAACAAATAATAAAAAATATAATATTTTACAATAATAAACATAGGTACGTAAGAGTACGAAATGGTATGTTTACCTGACGCAGTTCCCGCTTCATGACCACAGTCGTGGTGCTATTATATAATGGACTGTCGTCATTCGCAATGGCCTCGCATTCGCTTTTCACCCTGTGAACAAAAGAACAATGTATGGGCCTTATTATACTATAGTATATTCAATACTAGGTTTACATTAATTCGCTTCAAATAACAGAGACTTGACTGACTGGCTAATAATAAGCTTAGTTCGTCAAAAGGAATCGTACCTTCAAATTATAATTTATCATAAGATAATTCAGAAAATGATAAAATCAGAAAATAATTGTAATAAATGTTATAAATCAAATCAGCTTCACGCTGTATCCCGCACATAACAGGGTAGAAAGAGAGAACCTAGTGTTAAGACACTTCATTCCCCACTTTCTGCCGGATTCTGAGGCATTGCGTGTTGAGTGGCGGAACTCTACGCCGCGCTTTGTCTCGAAACCAGAGCGAAAAAATATAAATATAAGTAAATATTTGATGTTATTATTGGATAATGTTATCAATACAAAAATCAAATCCAAACAATGTAACAGATAGACTCCTATGAAACTTTTTTAACATTTTTAAAGAGTTATTCCACATTTAGGAAAGAAAAATACGTTTCTGAAATTTTCTAAATACGTTTTCTAAATAAGTATACTATGAAACTATTACAATAATCTCTTTAAATGTCTATAAAATATAACAGCAAATTCAATAATATTCATTTTTTATTAATATTTGTTTTTTCTATTATTAGAAAATTCTTATATAATTATTCTATTTTTATTATTATTTCTATTCTTAGGCAATTTGTAAAAATCTCCCTACAGAGATGCTAACAACATAAATTAGTTGAAACAAGCGTATATAAATTTCGTCGTGTTAAGACACTCCGTTCCCCACTTTCTGCCGAATTCTGGAGGCATTGCGTGTTGAGTGGCAGAACTCAACGCCGCACTTGTTCTCGATACCAGGGCGAAGAAATGGAAATATAAGTTTAAGTAAATATTTCATTTCCTCGAGTGGGGATCGGACCTACAACCAGTCGCTTTTACAGTCACACTTTGTGCCCCTGCGCCACGACTGGCCTCAATTTTAATAATATGTACATTACAAATTCTATATAAAATTAGTTGGATGGAAGGGAATCCTTTATGGAAATAAGTTCACCTTTGCAAACTAAATGTTTTTTTTAATATATTTTTTACTTAGGTATTTTAGTACAATAAAGAATATTTTTTTTATTACTTATATCATAATGATTCATTATATCTTATATAATTGAAAAAACATAACATTATGCCTTTTTGTTTAAGCTTACTAAAATCCTTTCGTCGATTATTAAATTTAAACGTGTTTAAATATTCAACAACTTAAGTTGTAATATTTTATAATCTTTATATTTATAAGTGTTATTGACTCTCAAAACGTTACAGCAAGTAGTTATCATAAAAAAAATACACAACAGCAATTATTCACGTGGACCTGGTACAGAAGTGTAGTTGGTTGTAAAATTTAGTTTTAAGAAATCGACGTAGCTTGATGAGAACGTATGGCTTAGTGGTCAGAGCGCCTGGTCGGTTTCCAGGAAGCGCGGGTTCGAGTCCCGCTACGTTCAATTTTTTATACGTTTTCTAAATAAGTATTTTTTTTCCTAAGTGTGGAATAACACTTTAAAAAATGTTAAAAATATTTAAATAATTGCATTCTCTCTTGCTAGAAGATAATTCTTAGTAATTATCTTTGGGTAGCGGAAATTTGTAAAAATCTCCCTACAGAGATGCTAACAACATAAATTAGTTGAAACAAGCGTATATAAATTTCGTCGTAGCTTGATGAGGAGAACGTAAAGCTTAGTCGGTTTCCAGGAAGCACGGATTCGAGCCCCGCTACATTCAATTTTTTATACGTTTTCTATTTACCAGTCGTGGCGCAGCGGTACGAGGAGTGACTGTAAAACCGACGGGTTGTGAGCTCGATCCCCACTCGAGGAAATGAAATATTTACTTAAATTTATATTTCGATTTCTTCACTCTGGTGTCGAGGCAGAGCGCAGCGTTGAGTTCTGCCACTCAACACCTAATGCCTCCAGACTTCGGCAGAAAGTGGGGAACAGAGTGTCTTAACACTCGGTTCCCTCTGCCTACCCTGCCTCTTGCTGTGTGCGGGACACAGCGTGAAGCGGATTTTTCTTTTTTTTATAAATAAGTATTGTTCTTTCTTAAGTGTGGAATAACACTTTCAAAAATTTTAAAAATATAAAGCGTTTTTTTTATTAACAGTAGGTAGCCATCCAAAAATATATATTTAATCTTTTAAATAAAAACCATACATTACATTTATTAAAATCACGTTTAATTTAAGAAACAAAATATATATTTTGCATATTTTGTTGCGATTCTTGTACAAACGGTTTTATACTGACATTTCAAAATGAATGAAGATGCCTGTTGGCCTTGTCCAAAGTTGTTTGTGCTATAAAGCTAACTGCTATTGCAATGTAAATTATTAGGAAAAAACGTTAATATTAACATTTGATGGCCACATTTATCTCGCTAAGTCGAATCTTGATCAAGGATCACAAGAATCTCGTATCATTTTCCTTTAAAAAATAGAAAACAAATCGTTATCATTCTTCTTAATATTTATTGTTGACTTTCAAAAGTGGTACTTCTAATATCTTCATGTTTATCATATCTTTTTCAAATGGGGATTACCGCTCAAGTTTTGTAGGTAACAAAATGCAATATCTTCAGCATACATACATACATATATTTAATATATCACAATTGACTTACTTATGCTAATTAAATATATTTGGTCACTTTATTCTAGAAAGACTCGAGGCTATATATTATTAAGACCAAATATGAATTAGAGGTAGAGGAGACCTATACTCTATTAAAAAAGTAGGCAGAGGGAACCTAGTGTTAAGACACTCCGTTCTCCACTTTCCGCCGAATTCTGGAGGCATTGCGTACTAATTGGCGGAACTCACCACCGCGCATTGCTCCGAAACCAGAGCGAGAAATATAAATTTAAATAAATATTTCATTTTCTTGAGTTGGGATCGAACCCACAACCAGTTACGTTTACAGTTACACTTTGTACTTTTGCGCCACGATCGACCTCGATATAACCTATTCGCTGAGTTAAAAGGAACCAGAAAAAGGCCACGATCGTTGGAATTAATATATTTTATAAAATAAATATAGAAGTAATGCATTGGTAGCACTGTAAATAATACTATTGAATTATATTTATAGAACTTATGAAGCCCTTTCAGACTTGTTAACAATCGAATATTTGATACTAATAAATTATAGAGCACAGATAATGCAAACCTTTTATATTAAAATATGACGTTTTGTCATCGGTCGGATTATATCCACCATTTTCACATTAGATGGACTTGTTGATGCGAGAGAACTGTTTGCAGATATTTTCGTATAATTCTTGTTATTCCGTTGTTATTTTTGTTATTTTTTTAAGTTAAAAGTTATTTATCGTTTTTTTTGTTTTTGTCATAATGAGACGCTTTCGTATTTAAAAATATGAGTGAACCGTAACTAAGCTACGCTTGCACTTTTCTCCGCCAAAATAAAAACAATCAAAGAAAATTCGAATATAAAAGAAAACTTCAGTACAGATGGCGTTTGTTAACGTGTTTGAATACGTAGAAGAAAAGTAGAAAAGTGACCGAAGCATTCATATCCATTCAAATGTGACATTACACTAAAATTTTGAGAAGCTTTGTTTGTTTTGTTTGTTTACATGTAGTCTCAAGCCAAAATGAATAGACTACAGTATAGATTAATTTGATTTATTATAGAATAATATTTTCAAGTTTGTAAATAATAGTAGGTTTTTGTTTGCGTTTTTCTACAATTTTATTAAGATAACTTTGTTATACCTAATGGAGGAAATATCAGTTTACATATCGTAAAATTTATTACGATATTTTAGTAATGAGTTATCGCCAACAACAATTTCCAGAATTCCTAAATCTTTTTCCAGTATTACTAGATATTTGGTTGCCTCAGCAGTAGACAGTAAAAAGTACAATCAAACATTCACATTCTTATTTAATGAACAGAAGTTTATTAATCTAGGAACACAATTTAATTTAGAATATACACTAGAAAAAAAAATACATACTTTTAATCTGTCTAGGACTAATGCTCTAGATTGGTTCTTCCATGTTATAAGCATGTATGTTTATACTGTTACTGTTATGATTACTGAGACGTGCAAAAGTGACCAAACAAGTTTATAAATATTTTTCATAGGCACAAATAGTTCCATAACTTGGACTCATAATAAGCTCAATAACATAGCGAACAAATATATACATATGTACATTTAATGGCCAGAAGAAGTTACTGTTGATTAAGAACTAAAAATAGTTTCTCTCCAAACAAGGACTATTTAATTTATAAAAAAATCTGCTTCACGCTGTATCTCGCACACAGCAGCAGCAATGGCAGAGGGACCTAGTGTTGAGACACTCCGTTTCCCAGTTTTCACCGAATTCCGGAGGCATTACGTATTAAGTGGCAGAAACGCCGCCCTTTGCTTCGACACCAGAGAAATAGAAATATACATTTTAAATAAATATTTCAATTCCTCGAGTGGGGATCGAACCCACAACCAGTTGGTTTACCGTCACACTTTGTTCCCCACTTTGTACACCACGACTGGCCTCTTTATCGTTTATATAATTTATTTAAATATGTTTAATATTATCGTAACATACTTACGATGCAGTGGTCGAGTCATCGGGGACCATAGCGATGATGTTGACGCTCATATTCACCCGTAACATGTAATTTACCCAACACGCAAAAAACAGCATTATGGCCACGTTGAACCGCGCCGGGATCGCGTCTGGAAAAAAGTAAGTTATTTATTAGACAGTCTGAAGAGGCTTTTATACAGGGAATCTAGAGATACTTGTGTACCTTCTTTGTAATTTCTAAATCAGTTGTAAAATTTTTGTAAGTATCTACCTATGTTAAGGGGGCGACGAACGACGTATGTCTTTACTCAAAGAAGAGTAAAATTTCTATTATTTTACAATTCATGATTTAATAAAAAAAAAGATTTTGTAATACTGCTGTGTGCGTGAAGCTGATTTATTTATTTTATTTATATTAATGTTAAATAAAATTTGTGAAAGTTATCTGAACGGCACCTAACTATGATTAATAAGGATTTTTTTGTTCTTTGTTTACAGCTCTACTTGGTTATAATGTAGGTATTTAATGTCGCTAGGTACATATGCCTTATAAATTCCAATACGTACATATATGTATTTAAATTAAATCAACCTTTTAAGATGAACCAGTTTTATACAAGTATGTATGTAAATATATAAGTACTTATTTGTCCACATCTGAACTTATATGAGTATTAAACATACTCTATATAATATAAACATGCGCTATACCTCGCAATTTTGTATGAATAGAATATGAAATGTAAAATCGGACCTTTCCATTTTCGCAGGAAATTTCGGAAAATAATCTATTAGAACTTTTTTATAACCCCTTAATATATTCTTGGATCTTATACGCTACATTTGGAGCTGACGGCTAGCAACTAAATAGTTTTATACGTTTATAGATAGAAAATGAGGCCAGTTAGGCGCAAAGGCAGAAAGTGTGATTGTAAATGCAATAGATTGTGGGTTCGATTCCTAATCGAAGAAAGCTCATCTCATTTAATATTTTCATTTTTCCGCTCTAGTGTAGAGGCAAAGTGCGCGTTGAGTTCCATCACTCAACACGCAATGCCTTCAGAATTTGACGGAGAGTGGGAGACAGAGTGTCTTAACACTAGTTTCCCTCAGCCTACCCTGCTGTGTGTAGAATACATCGTGAGACTAAAAAAAATGATAGAGGTTAAGCCGTAGAATAGAACATAATCTATACATAAAATACAATACCAAATCAGGTTAAGATGAACGGAAATACATATATCTCAACTAAGCAAATATTAGCCATCCCAGTCAAGTGCGTGACCTCGCAGAAACCTGAAAGCGTGTTCGCGGAAGATAACTTTCAAATACATACAATGTCAATATCAGATGGATAGTGACAACGGTCGACAGATACAGATATCTACAAGCTATGTCTTAAACATGAATTGAAATATAGAAATTAAAGATAGAAGACTAGTGAAAGGGAACTAATCAACTCATTTGATTGAACTGGTTTGAGAAATTTTATTATGAACGTGGATGTAAAGTAATATTTTTACTGGCAATGCATAAATAAAAACAGTATAAATAAATAAAACATATACTAAGAATACAGACATACATACACCCTTCACATAATTCATCAGGATATACATAAAAAAATTGTTTAAAAAAAATTGTGAGAGAAAATAATCGTAAAACGTGTAATATATTAAAAAAACAGTATATAAAAGTAAATAAAACATGAATTAAGTATTTTTAAACATTTTTTTAAGTGTTATTCCACACTTAGGAAAGAAAAATACTTATTTAGAAAACGTATAAAAACTTTCCTGGTCGGTTTCCAGGAGGCGCAGTTTCGAATCCCGCTACGTTCAAATTTTTATACGTTTTCTAAATAAGTATGAATTAAGTATTATAAAATATGAGTATATAGTTAGGTGCATGGTTTTAAATCTTAAAGCAATTTTATTATTAATTGAAAATCTCTTTTATAGAAATGATGTCAGTTAACGAATCGCTGTTTCTTAATGACTCGTAAATGAAAAATTGGCAAATATATAAAAAACGTATTTCGTACGTATTTCTCATGTTTTAATATAATTTAAAAAATTTTTTTCTAGGTGGCGCCAATTTTTTTTTACTCGAATCAAAAACAAATAAATTCACAAAATTAATATTTGCTAATATTCTGTTTTCAGTTATATTATTGTCTTAGTGTTGTTGTTTGGTTACTTTAGTTTATCTATAAACTGCGGGAGGCCAGTTCATATCAATATTATCATAAATCGGATAATTTTCAGATCAATATAAAAAACAATGTCATTGTATTTACCTTATCATGTCAAAATAATCTTTAACAAGCGTTTATCTTTGATACTTGGATAGGTTAAGATGCAATATTTTTGTGATATCAAAACACTCAAAATATTTCATTATCCTCGTGGGTTTTTCAACTGTGTTTGTGTTAGTATTATTGTAAATCTGATTTAAATACGTCACAAAAACGTGTTGTAACTTTCGTTAAGGCCGTTCGTGTGACCTTTATGCTGATAGGTGCTGCCTTCGACTGTTTTTGATTAAAATAATCAACTTCACGCTGTATGCCACATACAGCAGGGTAGGCAGAGGGAACCTAGTGCTAAGACACTCCGTTCCCCACTTTCCGTCGTATTCTAGAGGCATTGCGTGTTGAGTAGCGGAACTCAAAGCCGCGCTTTGCCTCGACACCGGAGCGAAGAAATGGAAATATAAATTTAAATAAATATCTCACTTTCTCGAGTGGGGTCGAACCCACAACCAGTCGATTTTACAGTCACACTTTGTGCCCCAGCGCCACGAGTGGCCTCGACGACTGGACCGTTTTTGATACGGTAAATTATTTAAGAGGTGCGAAACAGTAGATCTTTGCGTAACGGCGTACTGGGGTTTTTCCCACTGAATGACCGACGGCTTGCTTTACGGTGAAAGTGCAAGAATGCAGGCCCTAAGCTGTTTGGCGCGACGTCGCCGCGGCGACGCCATGTCGCCGCCAATATTATATGGATATGTATATTAATTTCTTTTTATCTCACATTATTAATATCATGAGGCCAGTCGTGGCGCACCGGCACGAGGTGTGACTGTAAAACCGACTGGTTGTGGGTTCGATCCTCACTCGAGGAGATGAAATATTTATTTAAATTTATATTTCCATTTCTTCGCTCTGGTGTCGAGGTTAAGCGCGGCGTTGAGTTCTGCCACTCAATACGCAATGCCTCTAGAATTCGGCAGAAAGTGGGGAACGGAGTGTCTAAACACTAGGTTCCCTCTGCCTACCCTGCTGTGTGCGGGATACAGCGTGAAGCTGATTTTTAATTTAATATCATCTAACTGATATATATCGAGTGCAAGTTTTAGTATTTATATTTGTATAGACAGTAACAGCAAGACCTGCTATAGTTGATAATATTTTAATATTTAACTACTTATTCAATGCACTCTATATGATTTTAAATGAATATTTTTACAATATGGCAGTAAATTTTTTGGTATATTACCAAAAAAAATTGTTGAGCAAATTTATAAGATTTTTTTTTCAAATTATGGTACATTACAAGTCCTTAAAAAAGCTTCACGCTGTATCCCGCACACAGCAGGGTAGGCAGAGGGAACCTAGTGTTAAGACACTCCGTTCTCTACTTTCCGCCAAGTTCTGGAGGCATTGCGTGTTGAGTGGCTGAACACAACGCCGCGCTTTGCCTCGACACCAGAGCGAAATGAAAATATACATAAATATTTCTTTTCCTCGAGTGGGGATCGAAACCACAACCAGTCGATTTACAGCCACTTTGTGCCCCTGCGCCACGACTGGCCTTTGATTACAAGTCCTTAGTATTTATATATTAAATGTTACCTAAGAATACTATTCTAAGTAACAATAGCTCATACTCGCTGCAATTATATTATAATATTACATCCTTTATACAAGACAAAGGTAGGTACTCGATCTAGGTAGTTGGTTAACGCAGTGTGGCTTATCTGTTTGTGCCAGAATCGTTGAATCGTAACAAGGTACATATTTTATGCGATTTGTCAAGGGCGAAACAGAATGAATTGACGTTTAGTTCCACGTATAGTACTAGTGAAAAGATGTATTGAACCGTATGTAAATTTTTTTTTAAATGTTAAATGTTAAAAATGTTTGTTTTTTTTGCGTTTTTACAGGCACGGCATAATTAAGTTGATATATCGATATATTTAAAGCTGAAGTGGGTTCGATATCCGTTGTCAACTCGGGGAAATCGCTTATTTTCATTTTCGCGCTGTAATAAGAGCGGCGTTAAGTCTCCGATTTGGGACTAAAGTAGGAAGTCTCTCTGCTAAAAATTACAATGTTATGTAATTTTATTTTATGAAAAATTTCACACAATCTATTGACGTCACAAATTTGGTTTTGAGAGATAAAGATAGGCAAAGAATCTATTGATTCATCTCAGTTTTGTGATCTTTTGTTAATCCACGTTTGCCACTTCCCACGTTGTCTTCTATTTAATTTACTTATGTAGATTACCCTCCGAGTAAATTAATATTTATATAAACATATAGTTTTAAATAAAATTAATAGACAAATAGGGTATGTGCTCTCTATATATATATTATATATATCGCAAACCCCCACTTTTTTGGAGAATAAACTTCATGTATTTTATTAAAAATCACTCACAGTACAACCAAGTTCAATAGATAGGTAGAAAAAAATAATATAACACTGAAACAAGTAATACCAACCTGATAACAAAAATTTTGAATCATCACGTAATATATATTTTTTATCTCTCTAAAATATATAAATTAATGTAATTAATGTCATAATAAAGACAAAACGTTTCTTAAAGTTATTGAGGTAAACTTAACGCAAGTATAAAATATTCTTAATGGAATATTCCATTATGTACGATATATAACGATTCTTAGGCATACATAATCTGGATTATAGGAAAATTTTCAATAGTTAACTAAATAGAAGAAAACTTGAAGAGTCTAAGATATCACAATCAGTTGACTATTTTTAATTCTAAAATAAAAAAAGTTTCTACAATAAAATAAAAAAAATATTAGATTTTAAAATGATATTCTGGATATTTTAATGCATTCGTCAAAATCATTACAAAACACTGGCACGTGACGATTTAATCTAAAATAGACTATTATGTTCTATAATTATGAAATAATAATAATTCATAAATATACTTTTAAATATTAGACAGACATTCATAAATATCCATCTATACACAAAGATTTTCAATGTGACAATTATTACAGTCAATAGCGAGCTAGCAGTAGTAGAAGGTACTAAATAAAGTTCCAGACTACACTAAATAATATATAAATAAATGTAAATATAGAGGCCGTTCGTAGCGCAGGCACAAAGTGTGACTGCAAAATCGACTGGTTGTGGGTTCGAGCCCACTCGAGGAAGTGAAATATTTATTTACATTTATATGTTCATTTCTTCGCACTTGTGTCGAGGCGCGGCGTTGAATTTCGCCGCTCAACACGCAATGCCTCCAGAACTTGGCGGAAAGTGGGGAACGGAGTGTCTTAACACTAGGTTCCCCTTGCCTACCCTGCTGTATGCGCGATACAGCGTGAAGTTGATAAAAAAATGTAAATATATAACTTACATAACAAAAATTAAATATATCCTTAAAAATATAAATTCTTAATTACTGATACATCGAATAATAAACAGCGCTACGCATCGTTGATTACAGAAAACCCCGAGTACAAATCTCAAGGCGAAAAAAAATTCACAATGAAGCGCCACCAACTTAGATTTTTAAAGAATAGACGCAAAAGTAACTGACCGTCACAGTAATTTACGAACCATATGACGTCAATCTTGTTATTCCTCCAGTGCAAAGTTGTAAGTTTTCAAAAAAACTTTTCTTTTTTTTCTTATCGATTGATAATAAATAAATAATTGTAATGTCATTTTTCATTTTTGAAATTATTAAAAAAATATCATTAATCGTTTCTTTTGTTATTTTTTAATATTTAAACTCCATCCGGCAAAGTTAACCTAACTTCGAATAGTTTCATAAGAAAGTTAATATTTGTGATCTTTAGTAATTCATAAAATAAAAATAAGAAAAGTTCTTGCATAAACCAAGAGGTTAAGTGTAAGATATAGCTTATAATTTTTTCTTAAGGTAATCAAGAGATTACCTCAAGTAATGCAGATAGTATCGCTCCTTGTTTCGTTTCATTTCGCAACCTTTAATAAAATGACGGGAAAATATTATATTGTACTAAAAATATATATCTGCATTTATTTTAGTGTTCACAATTAAAAAAAAAATTATATTTACTCGCATATACCTATTTCCGGATATTAAAGAAAAAGATAAGATCATTGGTGCGTGTCGGTGAATGGTGCCATTACCCTATATCTTGAAATATGCGTGACATTTCAAAAACCAACTATATTATGTATACTATGTATATACTATATACCTACCTAAGTTTTCACGTATTTACCAAATTATAAATACCTCATTTATAGTTTTTCATCACTTAAATTTATATTTCAATTTCTTCGCTCTGGTGTCGAGGTTAAAGCGGCGTTGAGTTCTGCCACTCAACACGCAATGCCTCCAGAATTCGGCAGAAAGTAGGGAACGGAGTGTCTTAACACTAGGTTCCCTCTGCCTACCCTGCTGAGTGCGGGATACAGCGTGAAGCTGATTTTTTTTTATAGTTTTTCATTCTATGGATTTACTGTTCTAGACTCTGGATTAGCAAGAAGAGCGTAAAACAATACAAAATTAAATACTTAGAAATCTTAATTTACTACAATTTTAGATCAATTGAAAATCTGATGATGTTAAAAAAATATAACATAAAATAAAAAAAAACCAGTAGCTTCGTTCAATGTTTATATTTATTTTACGATTAAACACAAACGACTTAAAGTCTTAGTTCTTTATTGTTTTATAATAACTCGCTTCATAGTTGATAGTTATCTTGAGTTCTCTAGACTCACGTTTAAACATTATAAATTCTCTATTATGATAAGGAAATCTTGTTTCATTTGTTTTTAATGACGCCAGCCGTGGCGCAGTGGCACAAAGTGTAACTATAAACGCAAGAGGTTGTGGATTCGATTCCCACTCGAGGAAATGAAATATTTAATATTTTAATTTTTTCGTTTCTGATCTCGAGACAAAGCGCGGCATTGAATTCCGCTACTCAACACGCGATGCATCCAGAATTTGACGGAAAATAGGGAATGGTGGGTGGGAATCTAGTGTGTCTTAACACTAGATTCCCACTGCCTACCCTGCTGTGTGCGGGATGCAGCGTGACGCTTAATTAAAAAACGTTTTAATGAGATAACCAAAGTTTATTCAACAAACAGCCAAGGTAAGCGTAATTATGACATGTTTTAATGTAAATTATATGTGAGCAAAAAATAAGGTGCTTTATGTTATAATATTCACACAGTAATGTTGCTGACATTACCTTAGAAATAAAAGATTGTTTAATGTATTTCCTCCATAAAAAAAGAAAAGAAAGCTCAATGTCACGTTTATTTATATAGGATATTAACCAATAGTCCATACACATAAAATAAATAAGGTATAAGAAGGGCATTAAATGTGAAATGGAAATGCTAACATTAAATAAAGAAAATTGTTTAATGCAAACGTAATTTCAATAAAATTATTCACAAATTATAATCATGAAAATCTAATACAATATTAATTTAAACATAACTTAGCATTAATTACAACTTAATTACACGAACAAAAAATATCTATCCAAGGATAAAAAAGAAAAGAATATATTGTTTTATACGTTAGTAAAATATAATTTCTATATAATAGAACTAATTAAAAACACACACAAATGAGACTTACCAAAAAGTTTTATATGCATTTTCATTATTATTGACAAATGTCACTAGCTGTAAACACTGAAACGTCACGCACTATTTAAGGCGCCAAAAGCGATCGGCCGCGGCGAGTTGCGCGCGCGCTCGTCTCTGAGCGACTGCTAATCGAGATTTTAAAAGCCTCACCGCTCGGGCTCCGGTGCCACTCAACCATAAAGTCGTCAGAAGATATGCAACTTAAAATACTACACACCGATAACATGGAATCCTAATATTAACTATATACAACCTCCATATCGCAGGTGATCGCCATTATTGAATCAGGTGAAATTGTAAAACAAATAAGACTATAGAATAAACCAGTTTGTGCAAAATATTTAGTAGGAATAAACTATGCTTATTATTTTATACTATATTGCTGTTTATTTATTTTATTAGCTAATCATTTTGATGTACGAGATAAAAGAAATAGTATATATGTATATATAACTCTACTATTATATAAAATAATTAATCATAATTTACATTGTTAAGTTATTATAGATAACAATCTCTTTACCGTAATTATAACTATCAAGTAATGAATTATAAGTATTTATAATGTGTTTGTAGTCAATGAGTATTAGGTATACATTATTTGTTACTGTCCCATTTTCAATTCATACAATAGGCGTTTAGAGAACTAAATGCTAAGCTGTGCCTGACGCACGGCTTTAAGCATTTATATTAACGTGCATACATCGAGGTAGAAGGTAGAACTCGATTAGGTACCGTTATTACGACTTAGTAATTATTTGAGAATTTCATTAAGTATTTGTCCCCTGCACACTTGCGCATACGCCGATAATGTTCTCTTCGTTATTGATTTACATCTATATAGATATTGTAGATTTAACTCGATGTATCATTAATATTAACGTTTTTCTGCATAAGTACAAGTGAGTATATAAATATGTTTAAATAGTTGTGACGCAAATGTGAGTAATAATCAAAGTAAAAGAATATATACATTGAAAAATATAATTTATAAGCAATGAAAGTAAATATTTCCTTAACTGGTCATATTTATGATTAGAAATAAAATTAAAAAAATGTATGAAATAGCAAAACTTATACAGAGTGTTATTGTCATCACCACTTCAAATGAAACCACAGTTTTAAGTACTCTATAAAACCCCAATACAATTAAAATAAAAGAGATTTTTCTGAAAATGTAAAAATGATTTTTTCAAACAAAATTTTTGTATAATAAAACGCCATTTGTCAAGAATTATTCACATAGACACAAACCTATCAAAGCAGTAACGCCGCACTCAGTAGGCAATGGCGGCGATGTTGAATTGCGTAAAGTAGTACAAAAGAAATCCTTTTCTCGTTCTGGTATGTTTTTTGAGCCTCCATGTTTTTTAAATGACAAGCAGCAGGTCGGCAACGCTTAGTAGTATTTAAATAGTAATAGGTGTTTACGTTATTGATATCTTTTCGTAACTGCGTCACACGAAATACAGAGTGGATAAATATCGTGAAATGAAAAAAAAACCTTCGTCAAAACTGTTGAGGTATTTTGAGTAATTTCTTTAATACCTCAACTTTTTACCTTGACTTTAGGGTGTAATATCTCAAACCTTATATGCTACTCCCGTAAAAGAAGCGCAGACGCTTCCATCCTGTATAATACTAGCGGCCCGCTCGCGACTTCGCCAGCTTGAACTACATAATTAATCAATTGTTAATTTACTAATCTGCATTACTTTCGCTTCCTTATAATAATACATGCCTAGATTATAAAATCGAAATTAACTCTATCTGTCTGCCTGTCTGTCTGTGAAGCAATCGGAAGCAAGCCGCTGATCCGATTGTGATAATATTTCATATAGAAATACTTGAGAATCTTGGGATGGATATAGGTAAATTTTTTTCGATTTATACTAATATTTTCAAATACCTTTCAATTTGACATGCAATTTATTCTGGCATCAATTACAACCATCGCTAAGTAAGTACCAATTTTGCTATTTTAAGAAAAAGTCGCCCAAAATGAGCTTTCTGAAAGGTTACATGGCGTGCGCTGACTCAATCTTATAAGACACATAAAAACAATGTTTTACCAAAATATTGTCTTTTAAAAAACCTATTAAAATATGATATATGTTTATATCTGAAGGTTGATCCGCAGTAATCATTTTAATATATTTAATTTAAATTTATCAGGTTATTGTTAATGTATATTCTATAATTTGGTATTCATCCTAATCAAAATAAATATAATAGTCACCTTTAGCATTTCAGTTAGATTGAAATTATATTTTACTGTGCAACATTTTAATAAATACTTAAGGAGGTATCACTGATTCAAAATGACCTGACCCTACGAGCCGCACGGTATGACCAATCCGAACGGGCAGACGACGTTGATGTTGTAATTTTCATGCATTTACGATCTACTGTTAATTTTGATGTGGTTATTTGCTGTTTATTATCAATTTAAATTTTTCTTTGATTCTCGCTTATTCGAGAAGTAGATTAGTTAGATTTTTTAAAATTTTTTGAAAGTTCTGGTCCTACGCGGCATAACCCGCTACTTTTTATATAATGATATTTAGGAAAGAATAAACAATAAAAAAAGAAATAGAATCAAAATAACCAACCGGTTATTTCGTTTCGGTAATCTATACCGTTTTTAAACACTTAATAAATAGTAATTTTTATATTTTGAGACTTTATTTGATACTGCTCACAAAATTATAACTATTTAATATAGAAAAGTGTAGTTATTTCTTTTAATATTTATGTATGTACGCACGAACAGAAAGCATGTAAAAAGTTTTTTCCCGGGTAAATGACTATCCCGTGGAAATTCTGGGACAAACAGTAGCCATGTGTTCCTCCACAACCCCCTCTATCAGTTACTGAAAGTCTCAAAAAAACGAGTTCAGTTGTTCTGGACATTAGCTCGGGAAATAGAAAGATAGACAGACAAAAAATATAAAATTGTTTCTTTTTTGTATTTGTGTATCATTAAACTAGCCACATCCACTTGCCGAAACACAATCATTTTAAAATCACAAGCAGACACTTCAATTTTATTTATAAGACGGTTAGTGCAAGATAGAACGGTTAATGCAACAGAAACCTTGCAATTATCAATTATTTTTTGTCACAAAATGCCTTATTGTGACTTATTTATAAGAGATGCGGTGTCGCGGATTTTATTAGAATGAATAAAATTGAGGCCAGTCGTGGCGAAGGGGCACAAAGTGTAACTGTAAAACCGACTGGTTGTGGGTTCGATCCCCACTCGAGGAGATGAAATATTTACTTAAATTTATATTTCCATTTCTTCGGTCTGGTGTCGCGGCGCGGTGCGCTCAGCGCGGCGTTGAGTTTTGCCACTCAATACGCTCTTAAAACTAGGTTCCCTCTGCTTACCGTGCTGTGTGCAGGATACAGCGTGAAGCTGATTTTTTTTATTAAAATTGAATATTTGTGTAGTACAATGTACTTGCATGTATTTGATTATTTCTGCAGGGCCTGCGGTTCGATGACGCTCATTATTATTGTTATTTGGTTACGTAAGGCTATCTGAAAAACTACACCATAATGCTACATTGTAAAGTATTATCCCTTATCCGATAAAATATTATAGATAAATACGTCCTCTTTATACAGATAAAAATTGGGTTTTTCAGTATATCACAAAAATGTACCTATATTTTAGAAGATATCTAAGTAGAGAGAGGAGTAGAAGGTCATGGTTTTTAAGAATTCACCCCCTACAGGTTCAAATAAGGGGTTGAAAGTTTATATGGAAAAATCTTTAAAAACCGATTTCTATAATTCAGACTGTTAAAAATTATTTATTGAACACGTGTTCCGTGGTTTTTTTTAGAATTCACTCCTAATAAGCGGGCGAAGCCGCGCGCGCCCTCTAGTATATATATGATGATAGATGTATGGAACAATCGAAGATTGACGTAGGAGAAAGGTTATTAATATTGGGCGTTAGTGAATCGTAATTTTAATTTTTTGGGATTTTAAAAGTTTATTTATTTAATTTATTATCTATATATGCCGCGCACGGGGAACGTGTAAAAACGTTTTTCACGGATAATTTAGTATCCCGTGGAAATTCCGGGATAAAAAATAGCATTTTTGTTGCTCCATAACCCCGCTATCGATCACTGAAAGTACAATTTTATTTTGTATTTGAGTATAATGTAAGTAACCACATACACTTCATAAACACAGGTATTTAGAAATCACAAACAGAAATTTAAATTGTATCTATAAAAAACGGACAAAACAGCGCAAACCTTGTAGTTATCAATTACTTATTGTGACTTATGGTACGGGAGCCGAAGAGGGGACTTTCGGGATTTACTCGAGCGCGGCAGATTAACATACTGGGGATTCCACGTATTCGGTTACGTACTTTCGCCAAAATGGAGCCCCATATATAAGGCCGCCCGTCCGTCTAGGTTAAAGGATCAGATTAGTAAAAAAAAATGATCATTTGAAATTCTCGAGCGCGTCAGATTAAGTTAGAGTAAGTTAGTTACATGCTAAATCATGTATATTCCACTAATCTGACAATTTGGGAGTGACGTAAAGAAGAGGAAGGGCTCCAAAGTTGTAAAAAAAAACTTTATCTGGACATTCTCGAGCGTGGCAAATTTTTCTTCAGATATTAAAATATTACATAAACATTATTAATAATTAAATATATATTCTTAATAATTAAACAAATAAAACAAATAAATATTTTTGCAACATTGTATTAAAACCAACTCATCTATTTACAAATAATGATCTTACGACTTTAGCTATAATTACAAAATGTATGAATAAATCACTATTATAAGTGATAGCAGGTGGGTGTTAAAATGCAAATGGCGTTTGAATTGTTAAGTACCAAAGGTTTTAATATTAAACTAAACTACTAAATTACACTAAGGAGAGAAAATATGATTGTTTTAGCATAAAATATTTTGAATGAAACTATGTTAGTTGTAATTAGAAGGATCGCATAACCAAAGCTATTCATTGACAAAATGGCTGTGATCCATTTAAGAAATTTACCTATAAAACTAAAATTATAACTTTTTAAATAATTACAAATGATTACTTTAATTACTTCACTCTCGGTAACAAGACAAAGCGCGTCGTCGAGTTCCGCCACTCAACACGCAATATGTTCAAAAATTGGTCGGTGCGCGAGGAGCGGAGTGTCTTAACACTAAATTCCCTCTGAACACCTTGATAAATATAAGATACATAGTGAAGCTAAAAACAACAAATTATTTGTCAACTAACCCACAAATACAATTTAAACAATTTGATAATTATTATATTGCATTGTAATCATTTAACTAAAACTAAGCTTCTCGCCGTTTTGGCGCCGACTAGACGTGCGTACTCTTGGACTTCAACAAGACCTTCAGCTTTCTTGGCTATTTTCCTTTTAAACATCTTATATCTCATCACTTCACCTTTATGTAATATTGGTATATAATTTATATCATTTTCCGTAGGATAATTATCATCTATACTGTCTATATCTGGATCTAGCCTTGAATTGGGCACAGCATCTATTTTTTTTATACTCTCCTCAATAGGGAACCATTTGTAAGTTTCGGGGCAGAGCAAGTCCGAAGGGTGGAAGTTTCCTTTGTACCTCATTTTATGACATGAACGTATATAAAATCCCATATAATAATACTTAAGATCCGGACACAGTGTATGCAAATGCCTTGAAAACGCTATCTCCCTGGAATAAAAATGATATGTTTAATGGACCGATTGTATAATGGATCAGTCGTGGCGCAGTGATACAAGCGTTCGACTGTAAACGCGATAAGTAATGAGTTCCATTCCTACTAGAGGAAATGAAATATTTAATATTTTCATTTTCTCGATTTGGTAACAAGGCAAAGCGCGGAATTGAATTCCGTCACTCAAAACGCAATGCCTCCAGAATTCATCGGAAAATGGGTAACGGAAGTGCCTTAGTAGTTCTAGACGCATTGCGTGTTGAGTGGCGTAACTCAGAATTAAATTATAAATGTACGTAAATATTAAATTTCTTCGAGTGAGATCGAACCCACAACTAGTCGATTTTGCAATCACACTTTGTGTCTCTGCGCTACGACTGGCCTCCAATAAAACATAAATCATAATTAAGATTAAGCTTTGTAAATGACATTATTCTGTGAATATATTTTCAACTTTGAGTTTACAACAGCTGTCTTTTTTTTTCTTAAAAGACGTATACACAATGCTTTATTATAATGTAAATTAATTATTTTGAAACATTATGTTAATGTGAATAGTACACGCGGCGTTAAGTTCGGCAGCTTAATCAGCAAATACTCAAAAATAGGGCGAAGCATGGGTAACGGAATATCTTAAGTTTTTACACTAATTTAAAAAATATATACCTTAGAGCACCATACGTTCCTAATGTCAAATTTCTGTAATCAGGATCATAAAATAGATATACAGATGAAACACACTTGGGCAGAATGTCTATAACACCAACGGCTATCAGTTTCCCATCGAGCCAGTACTGCT
Organism: Heliconius erato x Heliconius himera; assembly: GCA_013421005.1. Lineage (NCBI taxonomy): Eukaryota > Metazoa > Arthropoda > Insecta > Lepidoptera > Nymphalidae > Heliconius > Heliconius erato x Heliconius himera. Next base: position 30,259 of record JAATLQ010037385.1, read on the forward strand.
GATGAAACGAACCGTACCCACAAGGTGGACCCACTTCTGTATATTCCTCCTAAAAAATATATATATAATATTAGGCCTTGTGGCGTAGAATTACGGAGACTGACTGTAAGCGGATCATGTGGGTTCGATTTCCATTCAGAAGAATAATTTATTTTCACTTTTTAGTTCTGGTAAGACAAAGCACATTGCGTTGGCGTTGAGTTTAGCCACCCAACTGTGACGTGATTTATAGATGGCTCCTTTTACAGTACGAATCGTGCCCAGAAAGCTATCTGAACTTTTGTGCATTATTCGCGTAGAAAGAAAATAATTAATAGTAAGAAAAATCCAGAGCCCGTCGTGACGCAGAATCACAAGGGTGTGACTGAAAGTGACGGTTGTGGGTTAGATCCCCACTCGAGGGAAAAAATATATTATTTCTTCGTTGAATTCCGCCACTCAACACGCAAACCCTCGAAAAATTCAGCGGAAAGTGGGGAACGGAAAGGCTTAACACTAGATTCTCTACTGTATGGATACAGCGTGAAGTTGAAAAAAGAAAAATGGGATATGGGCAGCCATTTACAGCTAACTTTAGCCCGGCCACGACTCGTCAAAAGTACTGTACCATACTATAGACCACTGGTTCCCAACCAATGGTCCGCAGAAGCCTAAATATGGTATGCAAACGATTTTAATTTTATGACTGGAGATGGTGAGGCGAAGCTTCTGTTTGATTATCACAGTTAATTTTTTTTCTTAACCTACATGCATAGTAGTCCCTGCTTCCGAGAATGATATAAAAGTGGTCCTTGATCAAGAAAAGGTTGGGAACCCCTGCTATAGAGAAATCAAAAAGCATACAAAATTGGTTCTTTACCTGTAGTGGGCTATGCACCAAGAAGTCATGAAACTTTGATTCGGTACACTTTTCAGGCCTGTCTCCGTGAATAATTGTTTGATATTTCACATATACCTCATGGCTCTCTTTAGATGAAGCCAGCCACTCAGCACTAGGTGGTGCAGTTCTTACCAATTTTATCTAAAATAAAATTTAAATTATTTTAATAAGATTCCTTGTACGTAAAACTAACTAAGATTTAACTTATTCTTAATGCAGTGTAAACTCTGTTATATATACATATATTTGTCGGCAATTAGAAAAAAAATATTGAAAAAAGATTAGATTTCTTTAAAAAAATGGAAGTAGTAACTCAACACAGTCACAGTTGTTCTAACATATAGAGAATCTCACAATTGTGACAACATATAGAAAATCTGCCAATACACGTGCATAGTAATCCAAATATTTAATATCAGGCCTACAGCTGAAAAAGTTATATGCCAGCTACTAAATAACGAGTGGTGGCGCAGGGGCACAAGCTTGTGATTATAAACGCGACAGATTTTTGAATCGATTCTCACTCGACGATATAAAATATTATGTATTTTCATTTAATCGCTCTGGTAACGAGACAAAGCGCGGCGTTGAGTTCCGCCGGAAATTAGGGAACGGAAGAGTTTTAATGGGAATAGAGTATTTTAACATTAGTGGAAACCTAATGTTAAGATACTCCGTTCCCTCTGCCTATTCTGATTTGAGCGAACTAACACTAATTTTGGCTAATTAAAGCGTAATACCCATTACTTTTAACGGTGTATTTCAGTCTTTTTTTTTAAAGACATAGAGATCATTTTTAACATTTTTAATGTGTTATTCCATACTTAGGAAAAAAATACTAATTTAGAAAACCAGACCTGGTCATGGAAACCGACGTCGTGGAAGCGCGGGTTCGAGTCCCGCTACGTTCAAATTTTTTTATACGTTTTCTAAATTGTTTTAATTGAAAACAAGCTAACCAAAGAAGTGATTTCGGCACTTTAAGAAGTGTGTCGTTAAATCGAGGTAACGACCCTCGATTGGGATTTAAGTTGTGTAGAAAAAACTCTCAATCATATGATAATTCATATGATTGAGATTTTTTTCTAACGTCACGCTGTATCTAGCACACAGCAGAGTAGGCAGAGGGAACCTAGTGTTAAACCACTCCATTCCCCATTTTCCGCCCAATTCTGAAAGCATTTCGTGGTAAGTGGCCTAACTCAACGTCGCGCTTTGCCTCGACACCAGAGCGAAAAAATGAAAATATTAAATATTTCCTTGGGTGGGAATCGAACTCACAACCATTCGTATTTACAGTCACACGCTTGTGCTCGTGCGCCAAGATTGGCCTCATTGAATGAGATTTAATTTAATCCAATTAATATATTACTATAATTTAAACATTGAAATTTACTATAATTTTAGCTTATTTCTAGTTTAACCTGACTTGTTTATCATAATTAAAAATGTTAGAACTTCAATATTTATATTATAATAATTAGTGGCAAAGTAAAAAGAATACCTCAAGTTTCCTCTTTATTTCATTCGGTAAGTCATTAATAAAATCTTCAATTTGTTTTTCTTTGTTTTTGGTATTATTAATAGAAGTAATATCAACTCCCTTCTTTTTTAACTTTTCTAACAATCTCTCTTTTCTTAGTTGTTTAGCTTTTTTGCATGGAGGTTTTGTTGGATCTGCACCTAAAAATTAATAATATTTTTAGCTTTACATGGTATTCCACATCCAGCAGGGTAAGCATAGGGTACCTAGTATTAAGTCACCCTTACCCCCTCCCTCTTTCTGTCCAACTTTTAAGACATTGCGTGTTGAGTAGTGGATATGAACACCATGCTTTGTTTTGTTACCAGAGTGTGCAAATGAAAATTATCCATTTCTCTGAATGGAAATCCACAATCATTGTGCTGGCTGCTCCACCACAATTATCTTTCATACACATATTATATCATAAATCTCATGAATAAATACATTATACAGAAATACATATTATCGATTTAGTGGTGAAGAATAAAAATATTATTTATCTATTATAAAAAAAGGACTTGTGCTGACTGACTGAGGTAAGACGCATGCAGAGCCGTAACTGCTGATGGTAGAAACGTGAAATTTGGGCAATGTTTATTTTCATATTCTGGACATCCACTGAGAAGGGAATTTGAAAAATTTTAATCCTAAAAGGATGAAATAGGGGTTGAAAGTTGTATGGAAAAAAAAATTTATCTGTACAGATTTTTATAAAAATTTAAATTCAGACTGTTAAAAATATTTTATTGAACATGTCTCGTGTTTTTTTTTAGAATTCACTCCTAATAAGCGGACGAAGCCGCTCGCGCCCTCTAGTCTATTATAAAAGTTTCATGCCCTTAGTCTTATTTTAATAAAATTTTATTGAATTCCAGTTTCTAGTGGAAATTATTTTTTTTGTTTTTCTGTCCAACTTTATTTCTCCTATAAATGTATTATATTGGGTTGACTCTCTATACCATTTTCCACCTAAATTTGATTACTGTGTGTTGGGTAGCAGAACTCAATATAATGCTTTATCTGGCTAGAACAGCAAATAAAAATAAATAATTCCCATAAGTTATTCCATCTATAAGAAATCACCATGCCACTCTAATCTTTATTTAATATTTATAATATATCATACAAAGAAATTGTATTATTATTTGTCAAGATATAACTTTATAAAGTTTTGGTGTACTTTTTTAATGGCTGTTCTCTTTACTATATATATTTTTTGTGATTTGATAATTTTTTGTAAGAACTTAAAAAGTTTAGGAGGGCTGGAAGAATCCTCAAAAAACACAATATAATATTTGACATCCTACTAACCTTTAGCTTTTATGTTTTCACAACTATCCATGTCTCCTGATAAGTTATCTAAAACAAAGTGTAAACTATATTAAGAAACAATGAAAAATGTTAATATGGCCGAGACCCACATGTTGATAGAAATGTATGGCTTAGATGCCTATAGCAAATGCACAGTTTCCAAGAGGTGTGGGTACAAATCCCACTACATTTTATATTTCTACATATTTTTTACTATAAATTATTTATAATATTGTTTATAAATATCATTCTCTCTTGCCGAACAGTCTTTCTTAGGAATAATCCTTAGGTAGCAGGAATTTGTAGAAATCTTACTACAGAGAGGCTAACTTCAATAATAAATTTTATAAGACAATGTTGACAAGCTTAATAGGAATATATAGCTTAATTGCTTAGAGCATTCGGACAGTTTCTAGTTCCTCTACAATAAAGTATTTATACATTTATAAATATTTTTGTTTCTTAGTGTGTGAATAATACTTTGGAATTTGTAAAAAGTTTTGAATTTCAAGAATTCTTTTCGCATAAAATGATAATTTGTGTTACCTCTTTCAAATATCATTCCACTTGTACCAGGTTTGTTAGACATTTCCTCATTCTTTTTTGCTTCTGTAAATTGTAAATACAAAATCATTATTTATTATATTACTGTGAGCAAAGGTTTGTTAATATAATATGTGCTATGATTATAAATATATACTTACCATAAAGGTGTTCATTTCTTGGATCTCCTCCTTCTTCTATATATGGTATGTCCATATCAGAAATACTAATATTCTGGTGAGTTCTAGTAGTTTCAACAAATTGTTCTCTAGCCTCAATATCGTCAACTGTCATGTCTTCACAACTTTTCGATCTTAAGTTTCCACTAGAAGTCACTTCATCTTGGCCCATCAAAAATTTGTTAAACCTTTTCAATACTTTCTTTTGTGACTTTGTTGGTTTGAAATCTAAGGCTTTACATCTGTGTATGAAAAATTCAACTCTCTATAGTGTGTTCTTATCACGTACTCCAAAGCGAATCCAAAATTATACAAACCGAATGGTGTACATGGGACAACAGATGGCTTCAAAAAACGGTTTGTAGCAATATTTTCCAGAACGTCTCCAACCTCTGTCTATTAGATCTTGATAATCACCCACAGTCATAGTATGAGCCCATAATCCTATATCAATATTAATTAAGTAGAAAAAGATAAATAAGAATCTTTTACAATAAATAAATATATAAATCTTACCATGACTATAATTAGAATCTGGTTTCTTGCAGTAACCACATTTATAACCCTCATTTCCAGCAGAGTATTCAACAATACTACGTTTCATCATTATATTTTTTATATGCCAATGTTTTTTTTAACTTCGGATTTTGCTAAATAACGAATTTAATATTTATAACCAATAACCTATGACAAAGAAATAAAATACAAACGTCAATGTCAAAATGACAGTTCTAAAATAAACACCAGACGTTGTAAGCTAAAGACTTAGGCTGGCCACACACACACAATAATTTTGTCAATACAATATTGACAAATGACAATTACATAGTTAAATATATTATGGTTTCGCAACTACATAATATTATTGACAATATTTCGTCGTAAAATTTGACGCAGTCGCTCAGTAGCTTTATTTGTATGCGTCCGTTTAAACTCTAAAATGGATATAAAGAAAAAAACCGTTGCTTTTGTTAATATATTTAGTTTACTTACAGAAAAAAGCCATTATAAAAATTTATCAAAGACTGGACAAGAAAAATATCTAAGTTTAATCATTTCAATATTATTAATAAAACACAACTCACAGAGGTGATCCGTGGCCCAGGGGCACAAAGTGTGACTGTAAACGCGACAGGTTGTGGGTTCAATTTCCGCTCGAGGGCAAAGTCGAGAAAAAGGGCAGCGTTGAGTTCCGCCACTCAACACGCAATGCCTCTAAAAAAAATGAGGTGGAAAATGGGGAACATGGCAAAGATATTGTTTTTAACGAACCACTGCTTAATATTATGATAAAGAATGTTAGTCCCTTTAATATGGTAATTAATGAAACGATATCCTCAGGTTCCATCTGCCTACCCTGCTGTGTGCAGCATACAGCGTGAAGTACTAACAGAAGATTATTTAATTTTTTTTTGTAAATATCGAGCAGCTTTTTTAACGCATTCATTTTCTTGAATTTATCCCGATATGCTTCAATAGACGTATTCCATAGCTCTGGATAAGTTTCCTATGTTTTAATAAACTCTATTAAATATTGTTTTTACGTGGTACGTTTTCGTCATTTATCTTGAATAAAAAGCATAAGCGCCCGCCTCCTTTGAAGTCTTTCTTTCAACTAAAATAATGCCACGTGCTGGCACACAATAATATTATTGACAATAACCTTGCCTCCCTCCAATATTCCTGTGACATAAAAAGAATTTCTAGAAATCTACAATAATATTGATCAATATCGAAAAACCGGCCTCACAAACAATATTATTGACAATAAGTACTTTATTGACAATATTATTGTTCGTGTGTGGCCAGGCTAATAATTGCAATCTTCTTTGAGGGTTTTAAATCCAATGTCACAATATGGCATTAGTGTATAATGAAAATAATATTTTTAACATCTTTAAATAGTTAAAGTTATTCCGCGCCTAGGAAAGTATTTTTTTTTATAAAACGTTAAAAAATGAACGGCTTAGGGGTCAGAGCGTTTGGATGGTTCAATCCCGCTACGTAAAAATATTTAAACGTCTCTTCTAAAAAAACTAAAATAATAAATAGTTTTTTATATAATGTACTATTCATTTTAAAATTAAAAAAAATATTGCATATTTGTATTATCGCTATATACTTTCACTCACTTCCACAGGTTGGCTGGAAGAAATTTCTTAAAGAAATATATATATATATATATAAAAAAAAAATTAAATTAGCTTCACGCTGTATCCCGCACACTGCAGGGTAGGCAGAGGGAACCTAATGTTAAGACACTCCGTTCCCCACTTTCTGCCGAATTCTGGAGGCATTGCGTGTTGAGTGGCAGAACTCATTTGTAAAAATCTCCCTACAGAAAGAAATGCACAAAAAATAAGAATTTCTACGTAGTCCGATGAGAACGTATGGCTTAGTTGGTCAGAGCGCTTGGACAGTTTCCAAAGAGGCGCGGGTTAAAATCCCGCTAAGTTTTCTATACAAGTATATATCAAAAACAGTTACCATAGTGCCGGTTTAAAATTATTCAACATTAAGTGTCCTGCCTTAGGTTTTATACCTTGTGGCATATTCAAACCATTATACGTTAAAAAAAATATTTTATTAAAGTTTATCGTTCGATTATTATGCTTAAAAAATTTATAAAAATTCAAAATGACTTGAGCATATATATATTTAACCAAATATTTTGCACAAACTTTAAATAAATAATAATTTATGCAAATTAGCTGTTGTTGACATTACAAAAATAAATTGAATAATAAATGAAAGTCAGTGTTAAAAATATATTTTATAAATAAGTAAATTTAAAAATATAAATATTCGTAAAAGTAAAATTTTCTGAGTGATTCATTTTTTTTGTCGTTGCGGTAGCGAGTCTCGATGTCTGTAAAATATTTTTAAATGTTATAAGTTTATTTTTAACAAATATTTATAATACTTGATTGTGTTTTAATTATTTAATTCATCAAATATCAAAAAAAAGTAACACTTACGACTTTATATCTTCATCAACTTCAACAATATTAGACATAATGGACGGCAATACTATTCGTCTTCTCTGCGGCCTAAAGAAATAGTCTTTTTTAGCTGTGTGTTATTAAGCTGAAATGCAGCTGCTATATTTGCCATGAAAATACGAATAACCTTTTAATATTTTTTATATAGTTCCATTCTTGAACAGTAACTTCACCCCAAATTAGAAATATTATTCCACTCAAAAGCAGAACTGTCCCATGAAAGCTCCATACACATTTCCAAATATATTCGGAATTCTGAATAAAACAAATGATTTAAAGTTAGAATACATTTCCCTTGTAAGCATATAGGTGGGTACTTAACTTTCAACAGTAGATACTAATGAAATAACTATCCCAATCTTGTAATTGATGTTAATTTATTGTTTTATTGACATTTTAATTTGTTTTTAGGGTTCCGTTTTAAGGAAAAAAGGAACCCTTATAAGATCACTTTGTTGTCAACATTAGATACATTTACTTAAAAAAAAGATATGGCCGTTTATATCGCATAAAACGCTTATTTCGACAAAATTATATACTATATATTTTTTTGAAAAAAAAAAAAACTCTATATATTGAGGCCAGTGGTGGCGCAGTGGCACGAGGTGTGACTGTAAAACCGACTGGTTGTGGGTTCGATCCCCACTCGAGGAGATGAAATATTTATTTAAATTTATATTCCCATTTCTTCGCTCTGGTGTCGAGGTTAAGCGCGGCGTTGAGTTCTGCCACTCAACACGCAATGCCTCCAGAAATCGGCAGAAAGTGGGGAACGGAGTGTCTTAACACTAGGTTCCCTCTGCCTACCCTGCTGTGTGCGGGATATATCGTGAAGCTGATTTAATTTTCTTTTTAAAAATACCCAAAGGCTAGGCACATGTATATGGTACTCATATATTAAATAAATTATTTAGCTGCTACATAAATACTTGTTAATGTTATAGTTCCAATTACATCAAATTTGTATGTCACTTGTCCAACACACAATGGAACAATAATTCCAGGTAAATTTCCAATTATTTTTATTATTGTGTGAATGGAACTTGCATAATTAGGTGATAGCTCCTGAAATAGAATATTGTAAATGTATTGTAATCATAAGTACATACAATATTTACAAGTATACACCAGCTTCACGCTGTATCCCGCACACAGCAGGGTAGGCAGAGGGAACCTAGTGTTAAGACACTCCGTTCCCCACTTTCTGCCGAATTCAGGGAGCATTGCGTGTTGAGTGGCAGAACTCAACGCCGCGCTTAACCTCGACACCAGAGCGAAGAAATGGAAATATAAATTTAAGTAAATATTTCCTCTCCTCGAGTGGGGATCGAACCCACAACCAGTCGGTTTTACAGTCACACCTCGTGCCGCTGCGCTACGACTGGCCTCATTTACAAGTATAGGTATCTATTTTTGTTAACGATTGAAATATTCCTGTTCATATGTTTTTTGAGGTCGCCGTGGCGCAGAGGCACAAGGGTAAGACAGTAACGCGACGGTTGTAGGCTCGATCACCACTCGAGGCAACGAATTAATATTTATTAATATTTTAAAATATTCAATCACTCTGGCACTGAGGCAAAAAGCCCGGCATTGAGTTCCGCCTCTCAACATGCAATGCATTGAAAAATTCGGCGGAAAGTAGGGTACATACAGCAGTATGCGGGATACAGCGTGAAGCTGATTTTTCTTAAATATTTTATTATATTACATACTTTTATGTTAGCAATATGCAGGTGCATATACTTATTAATTGTTAAAAAAATATGATTTTATAATAATGTCATCAATAAACTCTTTTTTTGTTTGAAGGAAAACCCACGAAGTAGCGCGACAAACTTTCAGTCTATATCACTTAGTAAATGTGCTAGATTTCATTTTCTTACGTAACAGATGTCTAAAGTAAGATCCATTCCAGCTGCGGTAAGGGCGATAGCTGCGGTCAGGAGAACTGGGCCAGGGCTGTGCAGAGTGAACCATGCACTCGAAATCAAAATTCCTGGTATTATATGAGCTACCACAAAAATACAGATATTATTTTTAAAGATCTCCATCCATAAATTATAATTTAAAAAAACTCGATGTTTTTTTTTGTTTTTTTTTTAATAAAAAAAACAGCCATACTTACAGATAACTATAAAATATTTTCGCATGTGCTTTATTTTTTTAATGTTCGCATTATGTTTGTACCAGTGGTATGTCTGAATGATTATAGTGCCAAGTATCAATCTCAGAAAAAATGGCAGGGCAACCAACGCGGAAGACTAAAAAAGCAAATTCACCATTGTTAAAATTTAAACAGTAAGATATTATACTTATTTAGAAAACGTATAAAAATTTGAACGCAGCGGGACTCGAACCCGCGCCTCCTGGAAACGGACCAGGAGGCGCGGGTTCGAGTCCCGCTACGTTCAAATTTTTATACGTTTTCTAAATAAGTATTTTTCTTTCCTAAGTGTGGAATAACACTTTAAAAATGTTAAAAAGTAAGATATTATGTTTTCAAGTAGTGAGACCAGTGGTGGTGCAGGTGCATAAGCATGAGATTGTTAGCGCGTTGGGTTCGATTCCCATTCGAGGAATGAATATTTAATATTTTCAATTATGGAGGCCAGTCGTGGCGCAGAGGCACAAAGTGTAACTGTAAACGCGACTGGTTGTGGATTCTATTCCCATTTCAGGGAATATAATATTTACTTAAATTTATATTTTCATTTCTTCGCTCTGGTGTCGAGGTAAAGCGCAGCATTGGTTTCCGCCACTCAGCACGCAATGCCTCGATGGAAAGCGGGAGACATGAGTGTCTTAACATAAGGTTCCATCTGCCTACCCCGCTATGGGTGTGAAGCTGATTTAGTTTAATTAGATTTTAATATTTTCATTTCTACGCTATGGCCGAGGCAAAGTGCGGCATTGAGATCCGTCACTCAACGCACAATGCCTCCAAATGATTTGGCGGAAAGTGGAGAGCGAGTGTCTTAACACTATCCCTCTGCCTACTCTGTTACATACGGAATACAGCGTGAAAAAAAAAGAATAGAGAAAATAAGAAAAAAAAGAGACAAATAGAGATAAAAAAGTTCCAAATCAGTAATCTTCATTTCCCGCCCATGTAGAGATTGCATTTGCTTATTATTAGGAAAACTTCATATCACAATTTGTCTAACGCAGAGAATAACACCTACATATCTCCGAGCTTAATTTAATCCCACTATAAGCGGGCACACATGCCAATTGCACCATAATATAATATAAATAC
>JAATLQ010037385.1:41057-53217 GCA_013421005.1 Heliconius erato x Heliconius himera
ATATATACTAATATATTAAAATATTTTTCAATTTGACAGGCAATTTATTCCGCCATGTTAATAACAACCGACCGTTGCTAAGCAACGGTTTGCAAAGTTTATTTGTTGTTATAAGCAAACGTCACCCAAAATGAGCTTGCTTAACGCATACATGGCGTGCGCCGACTCAACCTTATGAGATACATAAAAATAATGTTTTACAAAAATATTGTCCTTTAAATAATGTTTAAAAAAGTCCGAGATACACATACCATATTTATCTCTGAAGCTTGAGCAAAGTAACAGAGTAGCAACAAGTAACCATTTTAATTAATTTACTTTATATTTATCGGGGTTTTGTTGTATGTATTTTCTATAATTTGATATTGATCCTTATGAAAATGAATATAATAGTCACTTTTAGCATTTCACCTAGATTGAAATTATAGTTCACTGTATAACATTCTAATAAATAATTAAGGAGATGTCACTGATTCGAAATAACCTAGCATACGACTGGCATAGTATGACCGACGCGAACGGGCAGATGACTGACGGTTTTGTAAATTTTCATACATTTTCGAACTACTGTTAATTTTTATGTAATTATTTGCTGTTTATAATTAATTTATACTTTTCTTTGGTTCTTCGCTTATTCGAGGAGCAGATTAGTTAGATTTTCATAAATTTCTTGGTGTGGTGTAAGTTGCGGCCCTGCGCGGCATCGGCATAATATTATTTAAGTATTAAGGAGAGAATTGTTGGTTATTTCATCTTAGTTGGATGGTTATCTATACCGTTGTTATATACTTAAAAAATTGTGGTTTTAGTTTTTTGGGATATTATTTGATATTGCTCGCAAAACTTATCATATTTAATGTAGAAAGGACTTTAGTTATTTCATATAGTGTCTAAGTACGCGCGCAAGGAAAACGAGTAAAAAGAGTTTTCCCGGGTAAATCAGTAAAATCGATCACTGAAAGTCCAATAAAAATTAGTTCAGTTATTCTGGATATTAGCTCAGGGAAATAGAAAGACAGACAGAGACAAAATTATTAATAATGTAGCTGGTTTAGTTTATTGTTAGTTTTTTTATTAATATTTTACTATGGTTACGTTTACTTATATTTTTTTCATTTAAATTAGTTAAATATTTTCAAAAACGGTTTAAGCGGGCGAAGCCGCGTCCGGGTCCGCTAGTATATATATATATTTGAGGCCGGTCGTGGCGCAGCGGCACGAGGTGTGACTGTAAAACCGACTGGTTGTGGGTTCGATCCCCACTCGAGGAGATGAAATATTTACTTAAATTTATATTTCCATTTCTTCGCTCTGGTGTCGAGGTTAAGCGCGGCGTTGAGTACTGCCACTCAAAACGCAATGCCTCCAGAATTCAGCAGAAAGTGGAGAACGGAGTGTCTTAACACTAGGTTCCCTCTGCCTACCCTGCTGTGTGCGGGATACAGCGTGAAGCTAAAAATATATTTATTTTTTTTCATAAAAAAAACCAAGTATGTATCTATAATTAAAAAGTCGTTATCTAAAATAAGCGTTGTTTATTATATAATATCCTCCTTACTTCATACACGCTGTACCGTAGTACAATAGTATAATACAGTGGTCCGTGTAAGCAGACAGCAATTATCGTCCATGCATATCCTAAATTCAGAACGCAAATGGACCAAAATGACACCGATTTTAAAATGGCTTTCCATGGGGCTTGGGAGTTAGTTAACTGTAAACGATTATTAGTCTTACTTTAAATTATTATTATTAGGAGGCTAGTCGTGGCGCAATGGCACAAAGTGTGACTGTAAAAGCGTGTGGTTGTGGGTTCGATCGCCACTCGATGAAATGAAATATTTATTTTAATTAATACTACCGTTTCTTCGTTCTGGTATCAAGGCAAAGCGCGACGTTCAGTTCCGCCACTCAACACGTAATGCCTCCTAATTCCGCGGAAAGTGGGTAACCGAGTGTCTTATCACTAGGTTCCCTCTGTCTATCCTGCTGTGTGCGGGGTAAGGAGTGAAGTTGCTTATTTATTTTATTATTAGTCTCTAAAAAAGCTTGTTTTATGCTAGATATTTCATAATAGCTACAAATATATATATAAAGATAGGTAAACGTTGTAAAATTACTTTAATATTAAAAACATTCCCAATAGTTGTAGTCAAGTAGTCCAATTCTTCTTTAGATATCAAATTATTTTTTGATGGACTATCTGTAATTGCGTAAATCCAAGTTCCAGCCCACATCATTTGAACCACACCCGATATGTAAAATCCTACCGACCAATTAAAGTAATACTGTACGACTGCGCAGATAAGAAAAGTGGAACAAGTTCCTGTGGTTATACCTGACAAATGGAAATAAAGGAAAAAAATTAGAAAATAATGATAAAAATTAGTAAATTTAAAGTTTCATTTCTTCGCTCTGGTCTCGAGGTTAAGCGCGGCGTTGAGTTCTGCCACTCAACACGCAATGCCTCCAGAATTCGGCAGAAAGTGGGGAACGGAGTGTCTTAACACTAGGTTCCCTCTGCCTACCCTGCTGTGTGCGGGATATAGCGTGAAGCTGAAAAAAAAAAAGTAAACGCTAAAATTAAATAAATATAACCTACCACAATACGCCCACATAAAATGATGCCTCTCCGTTGGTGGCACCCAATACCTGAGCACTTGGACCATACTTGGTAACATGGCTCCCTAAAATTAATAATATTTGACATTGAAATTGAATAGAAAAATTAGGTATTAATTTTCAATGTGTATTATTTTCAATAGTACATACCGCACCAAATCCAATCAAAATCCGTACAATAAAAAGAAGCCAGAAATTGTAATACGCAGATGCCGGCGTAAAGCAATTAAGAGCGCCTGATACTAAACCGGCTGCACCAACTACCCACGCTGGCCCGTAGCTGAATGTTTATAATATTTTTTATTAACTTTATGCTATAAATATATATATATTTTTATAAATAATCCTTACCTGTCCCCAATATTGTGAAATATCGGAAAACATACACAATATCCAATATGATAGGCAGCAAAAAGCAATGCTATTTTTAATTCATTCCAATACATAACTTCTAAAACATTCTGTAAAATTTATTCTAAGCACATTACTATAAAGATGAATTAAAAACATTAATTTTATACAACTAGAACAAACCCCGTATCTGGAACTTATCACTGTACGCAGAGAATTGGTCACGTTGTAGTATATATTCGAAAAACGCTTAGGCTTCTCTACCATATCAACAATATGGACACTAATATTATAACGCACTACGTAGACCAGGAAATATCCCAGAAATATCATCATTCCCACCTTTAAATAAAAATCGCTTTTAAAATATTATAACTAAAAGTAGAGTATTTATATATAGGCAAATCAAAACCTACTATGGCTCGTATACGAATTTTTAACATTACTAAAATCTAAAGTCATTACTATGTTTACATGTAATATTTCTTTATAAAATCATAGCCTCACAGATTTTTGTTAGTCATTAACTTTAAATATATAAAATTTGAAAAAAAAACTCCAATTTATTTTTAAAAATATATTTAATTAAATTATTTATTTTAATTACAATATGTCATTACAATAATTTACATCACAAAACAAAACACACGCTCCCATAACTTCTCTTCCATCAACGGCATAAGAAGTATTCATGTTTCCCCCATTTTGCAGGGTAGGCAGTGGGGTCCTAGTGTTAAGACACTCCGCTTCCCTCTTTCCACCGAATTATAAAGGCATTGCGTGTTGAGTGGCGAAACTCCCGCATTGCCTCGACACCAGATCGAAAAGAATGAAAATATTCAATATTTCATTTCCTCGAGTGGGAATCGAACCCACAACCTGTCGCGTTTACAGTCACACGCTGGTGCCGCTATGCCACGATTGACCTGTCAAGTATTCATGTGATTTTCACGTAATAAATATTGAAAAAAATATAAACTGAACCGAATAAGTGCTATATAATATTTTTGGTAATGGACATCACAGTTGCAGTTTTTTTCATAATCAATATTTATTAGGCACATTTGAATACTTTAGGCAAAACTCTTCATTGAAACAAAAGCAAGACTAAGCGAAAAACCCCTTTTACACTTTAATATTATAATTTTCTTATATATCTTTTATATAGGAAAATATTCACTACAATACATGGAATGTAATATTAAATAAATTTATATACTAGTGGAGTAGTCAGATCTTTTATCCTTTATACAATTTTACTATTATATTTAAGATTATTTATAAAACTAAAGGAATGGATGCACATTTATGCACGAGTAGTGACACTAGTTGGATTTTCTTTTAAATCTTTCACATTATTCCCTTTCGAAGCATCATTCATATCATTGAGATGACCAGATCTGCCCCTTTCTTCGTTGCCATTATTTTTATCCATATCAATATAATTCCAATCTTGTGTTCGGCCTGAGCCAAACAAAATGAAAAATATAGCAGAAACTATGTAAACAGATGCTCCTACAAAGAACACCGGACGCCATTGCTCGAAGCTATTCTGTAAAACAAGAAACAATATAAAGATATCTCGTAAAAAAGATTTAAAAAGTATTTTCTAATAAATATTTTATGGAAAAAAAAAATTACCCCTGATCTGGTAAAGTACGCCGTAATCATCGGAGTAAAGAATCCTGCCGTACTTCCAACAAAGTTGGCTATGCCATACAACGTGCCAGCATAATTAGGAGCGAGGTCTTGATGATTCTGTAGATTCGTTAGAGTCGCTGCACCATTGAAACCCATTGATAACGTTATCATCGTTACTGATAACGCAGTGGAGCATCCAGTGTAAACTAGTAACACCAACAGAACACCAGGAATTATGTGTGAGAATATACAGAAAGATTTTCTTATAACTGTTGTTGTCATTAATTTCTTTGATAGTATGCAATCTCCGATAGCTCCAAATATAGTTGCTAAGAATAATCTTGCAAGATAAGGCAGAGCCGATATTATTCCAGCTGCTGATAGTTCAAATCCAAGTACACTCGATACAAATTTAGGACCAACTGTCATTATGAAGTACAAGCCCCAAAGATTTCCGAAATGTAATACAGTCATGGCCAGGAACGGGAACGAGGTGCATATGTGTTTAAACGGTGGTAAGCTCTGGAAAATAAATATATATATGGTTATTATGATTATTTGAGGCCAGTCGTGACGCAGGAACACAGAGTGTGGCTGTAAAATCGACTGGTTGTGGGTTCGGTCCCACTCGAGGAGATACAATATTGACTTACATTTATATTTTTATTTCTTCGCTCTGTTGTCGAAGCAAAGCGCGGCGGAATGCCTCCAGAACTCGGCGGAAAGAGTGAAACGAAGTGTCTTAACACTAGGTTCCCTCTGCCTACCCTGCTGTGTGCGGGATACAGCGTGAAGCTAATTTAATTTATAATTATTTGAAAGGTTATAACGTAAAAAAACAACACCACAAATTTCAATTGCCATAACGTAATTCATCTCGTGATGACCTCAGTAACCACAAAGTAACTTTATGACTATTGTCTGCAATGTGACATTCACTCTCTTAGAAATAAAGCAAATTTGACGTACTACGTCTTATCTTATAGTTAAATTTATTTTCCTATTATATAAACAGAAAATTAAATAGGATATATGTTCATCTTTTATTGACACCCACCTTTGTCTTTTTAATTTTATCACCTAGCGCATCTGTGATATATTTCTTTTCGGTGACGGTAATTCTTGGATGATCAGCTGGCGTATCAGCTACAAGATACCACCAAAATCCGGCCCAAATAAACGTCAAGGCAGCTGGCACGTAGAAAGCTGACGCCCATCCGAATCTCTCCAACAACGGTCCAGTAAGAGACCACGTAACTACTGTTCCTAGAGTCCCTCCCATCAAAGCACTTATAAATTTTCCTTTCTCTTCTGGTGGCGCCCAACGAGCTACCAAAACGTGTAGGGCCGGATATACAAACCCCTAAAATTTTTATAAAATTTATTTCAAGACATTAAGTTTAAGAAACTACCCAATTATTTATTTTCTCGTCTAAATTACTTTTGTGCTTATTTTAAAGGCAATATCCATACATTGATAGCAAAAATTTCAGCCAAATCAATAAAGCACTTATTTTGTACTACTACACTTATTTGTAACATTGTCTCTTTATATTGACATAACTTTTTTATTTATTAACGATTGAAATAAAACAAACGCTAAATGTTAAGCGAAATACAATATTTAAAATTGCATTTAAATCGGTTAAGCCGTTTCTGAGATATTAATATATATTTTTAATTATCAGTGGCGTAGCTGGGGGGGTGCGAGCGGTGCAGTCGCACCGGGCATCAAAAGGAAAGGGGCATCAAAGTCCACGATCAATTCTTCTAATTTTTTTTCAATCAAGAATCAAGAAATGTACAAGAAAAATGAGAGAATGAAAATGAAAAATACAATCTCGCTATCACATGATA
Source organism: Heliconius erato x Heliconius himera (assembly GCA_013421005.1). NCBI lineage: Eukaryota > Metazoa > Arthropoda > Insecta > Lepidoptera > Nymphalidae > Heliconius > Heliconius erato x Heliconius himera. The sequence continues at coordinate 47,529 of JAATLQ010037385.1, forward strand.
TCAATCGACCATGAACCAGTCGATACTATTTTTGAAAATGAAATTGATTTTGAAAATGTGATTAATGACTTTGCTAGTCAAAAAGCGTGTCGTATGTTCGTTTTTAAATTTTTGCAATATTTTTTACCAAAATCTAATGTTATAACTTATATATAGTAATTATAATTTTGAAGCAATAAAAAATTATATATCTACTCTACTATGTTTTGAAATCTGAAATTATTTTGACCATCAGGGCATCAAGTGCTAAGCTGCACCAGGCAGCAAATACCCTAGCTATGCCACTGTTAATCTATATATATAAAAGGACTTGTGCTGACTGACTGAGGTAAGATGCACGCAGTGTCGTAACCGCTGATGGTAGAAACGTGAAATTAGGGCAGATGTTTATTTTCATATTCTGGACATCCACTAAGAAGGGATTTTGAAAAATTTTAACCCTAAAGGGATGAAATAGGGGTTGAAAGTTTGTATGGAAAAAAAAAATATCTGTACCGATTTTTATAAAATTTGAAATTCAGACTCTTAAAAATATTTCATTGAACACGTGTTTCATGGTTTTTAAGAATTCACCCCCTAAGGGTTCAAATAAGGGGTTGAAAGTTCATATGGAAAAATCTTTAAATCGCCACCGATTTTTATAAAAATTTAAATTCAGACTGTTAAAAATATTTTATTGAACACGTGTTTCGTGGTTTTTTTAGAATTCACTCCTAATAAGCGGGCGAAGCCGCGCGCGCCCTCTAGTTATGTATATTTTCTTATATCTCTCATGTACAGACAGTAATGATACAATTTTATTAATTAATATTTCAAATAAGTGTTGTTATAGACAAATTGTATTATAATTCTGATATTTACTAAGCAAATGTATAAAAAATATATATTTTTTATATAATTTTATTATAGTTATAGTTATTTTTCTTACTTATAAACGTAAGTAAATTTCCACAAAAAAAAAAACACCAGGTTTTTATGTATCATTCATAAATATATGCTTACCCCAGCAACGCCAAGAAAGAATCGTACAGTAACTAGGAAAATATAATCAATTCTTGCGGCGAAGGGACTTATTGCAGTCAAGAACGCACTTGCTAAAGAAGTTACAAGGACCACATATCTCGGACCCCATCTCTCCGCCGCCATCCCACCAACTAGAGAGGTGATGGGATAACACCAGAAATATGCACCAAGGATTGTTGCCTGTTGACTTGGAGACCAATCGAATGTTCCACCTAAGACCTGTAAAATGTAATGTATATTATATGTATTCAAATATTAATTACAAGTACAAAGAACTGTAAAAATATTTGGTAAAAATAAGCTGGATTACTACGAATACAGACATGGACAGACATAATGGACATTTGTCCATTATGTCTGTTTTTTAAAAAACCCTAATATTTCTAAAATAGTTGTATTGTGGACATAATGGACATTTGTCCATTATGTCTGTCCATGTCTATGTTGGACATTTGTCCATTATGTAGATTACAATATTCATACCTTTTGTCCTACCAATATAATTATACCCATAACTACACATATGTTGAAATAAATCATATAATGGCTAAAGACGTATGTATTGTAATCACTAACACGTGAACAATGTATAAAATAATTTAGAAAATATAATACTATTCAATCTTTATTAGACAAGTTACTGCTTTAAGGCAAGTCGCGGCGCAGGAGCACAAGCGTGTGACCGTAAACGCGACTGGTTGTGGGTTCGATCCCCACTCGAAAAAATCAAATATTTATTTAAATTTATATTTTCATTTCTCCGCTCTGGTGTCGAGGCAAAAGCGCGTCGTTGAGTTCCTCCACTCAATACGTAATGCTTCCTAAATTCGACGGAACGTGGGGAACGAAGTGTCATAACACACGGATTCCTTCTGCCTACCCTGCTCTGTAAGGATACAGCGTGAAGATGTTTTTTTCTTTAACTTACTGATTATATAAAATGTGGCGCTGTGAGACAGTGTCTGACTGTAAATGCGATGGTTGTGGGCTCGGTCCCCACTCGTGATAATAAATTATTATATTTAAAATATTTTCATTTAACCGACCTGGTAAAAGGAAGTGCAGCGTTAATAGTATATAAAATGACGTAACACAAAAATATAGAAGATAAAAATGACCTCTCTCGGTACTTCTCTGACATCAGCGATATCAACATGCTTGAAAGTTTCATTTAACACACGTTTATTAGGCCCGCACTGAGATCCCGATCTGTGAAATATCGTGAAATAAATAATTAAAAAAATTAAAATCAGCTTCACGCCGTATCCCGCACACAGCAGGGTAGGCAGAGGGAACCTAGTGTTAAGACACTCCATTCCTCACTTTCTGCCGAATTCTGGAGGCATTGCGTGTTGAGTGGCAGAACTCAACGCCGCGCTTGTCCTCGACACCAGAGCGAAGAAATGGAAATATAAATTTAAGTAAATATTTCATCTCCTCGAGCGGGGATCGAACCCACAACCAGTCGGCTTTAGAGTCACACTTTGTACCACTGCGCCACGACTGGCCTTAAAAAAAGATATTAATATTCTAAATAACAATGCATAATAAAATCTATAAGTTTGTTAGGTAAATCAAGCGAAACATTTTAGTTACACCATATTATGGCGTAGGTGGCACGTAGAACAACAAGAAAAACATAAATTTGGAAAAACGTGCAGAGAGACGTCTTTAATTCCATAGAAATATTATGGATTTATGAAAATAAGTTATATTAAGATTTTTTTTTAAACTTGATATTTGAAGCCAGTCGTGGCGAAGCGGCACGAAGTGTGACTGTAAAACCGACTGGTTGTGGGTTCGATCCCCATTCGAGGAAATGAAATATTTACTTAAATTTATACTTCCATTTCTTCGGTCTAGTGTCGAGGCTAAGCGCGGCGTTGAGTTCTGCCACTCAACACGCAATGCTTCCAGAATTCGACAGAAAGTGGCGAACGGAGTGTCTTAACACTAGGTTCCCTCTGCCTAACCTGCTGTGTGCAGGATACAGAGTGAAGCTGATTTTCTTAATATTTTTCAAATAGTTGTATTGTGGACAAGGAAAATTGTAAAAGAAGCTTAATTGCGCTCTTTTACTTCACATGAACAAATCTTTTACTTCTTTGTATTTTACTCAGAAAACTAGACCAACTTGTTTTACAATTAGATATTACTATCTATTTATAGCGTAAAAGCTAACGACCGTTTAGGAATGCATATGTGCTGCCAGGTTAACTTATTAGCTATCGGGTTCATAAAAGTTATAAAATAAAAATAAAATAAATACGTATCTACATAGTAGTAGGTACTTAAAATCAAATGAAAGGCACATATGGAAAATATTTATTAAGACGTAAAAATACTTTTTTTTAAATATAATAAAATTACAGGCCAGTCGTGGCGCAGGGGCACAAAGTGTGACTGTAAAATCGACTGGTTGTGGGTTCGACCCCACTCGAAGAGATGAAATGTTTATTCAAATTTATATTTCCATTTCTTCGCTCTGGTGTCGAGGCAAAGCGCGGCGTTGAGTTCTGCCACTCAACACGCAATGCCTCCAGAATTCGATAGAAAGTGGGGAACGGAGTATCTAACACTAGGTTCCCTCTGCCTACTCAGCTGTGTGCGGGATACAGCGTGAAGCTGATAAAATTACACGTATAACTATGTATTATTTGCACATAATCACTACCAGAAAGTTAATATTTATATTCAACAGTAAATAGACATGAACCTACTTTACTACGTTGCGAAAGTGTTACATTATTTTGTCATATTTTAATATAGTATTCGTTATTATTATTATTATTTTTAACTAAACTTCTACTATAGAGACGTGGTCCGTATCTTTTTTCAACTTTTGTAAAATTATTGTATTTTTAAGTGCTACTTAAAGTAGGCTTATAACTAGAATAATCTCTAGTTATCTAATTTCTAATAGAATCCAGCTATTAGGATAACATTTTTTTTTTATAATTTAAAGATCATTATTTAATAATATGTTATTGCAAACGACAGGATAGACAATAGAATATCTAAGTAAAATATTCATACATTGTTACTATTCAATTTTTTTTTGATCTTTCACGCTTTCCCTCACATAACAGTATGTGTACTGTTGGAGGTGTTTTAAAACATCTGTTCGCTGTTTCAGCCCGAATTTGAGATATTATTTGAGTTTGAGATATTATGTGTTAAGTGCCGGAGCTCAAAGCCAAGTCTTGTCTATGGCCAAAGCAGGGAAACAAAAATAATTACTTCCCCTGAGTGGGGATCAAAGAACAATCGCGTTAACAAACAGACACTCCACTTACCGCTCTATTGCGCCAAGGTAGATATATATTTTTTAGAATTAATTTGTTCATTTACCGTAAGAAACTAGATAGATTGTGACATATTAGGTCGAAGATATTATTAAAATCGCAAATGAGACTAAAATATTTTTGGGTAATGTATAGGGCAATGGCACCAGTAACCAACCCTTAGTAGTGGGTAGTTTTTTCTTTAGAATGTAGAAGTAATTAGATATCGATAAGAGTTACTTTTTAACTCTTATCGATATCTGTCTCTAAATGGAGAAAAGCAAATTATAGAAACTAGTAATTGACATTTTTTATTTCGATAAAAATAAGCTAAATTCGAATAGTTCCACAACAAAGAGTTAAAACATATCTTTAGCAATTGTTTAAAATAACCTAAAAAATAACTGTCACAGAAAAATAAACCAGCTCCATTTACAACAGCATGCCTAAGAAATGCATATAATTTCACAAAATACCAGGAAAACCAGGAAATATATTACGTTAAATGTCAGTATCTATATATATAAAAGGACTTGTGCTGACTGACTGAGGTAAGACGCACGCAGAGCCGTAACCGCTGATGGAACGTGAAATTTGGGCAGATGTTTATTTTCATATTCTGGACATCCACTAAGAAGGGAATTTCAAAAATTTTAACCCTAAAGGGATGAAATAGGGGTTGAAAGTTTGTATGGGAAAAAAATTTAATCTGCACCGATTTTTATAAAATTTGAAATTCAGACTCTTAAAAATATTTCATTGAACACGTGTTTCATGGTTTTTAAGAATTCACCCCCTAAGGGTTCAAATAAGGGTTAAGTTTATATGGAAAAATCTTTAAATTACCACCGATTCTTATAAAAATTTAAATTCAGACTGTTAAAAATATTTTATTGAACGTGTTTTTTATAGAATTCACTCCTAATAAGCGGGCGAAGCCGCGCGCGCCCTCTAGTGAAGTATATATATCAATTTAGTTTAGTGTTCACGATTTAAGAAATTTATATCCTTATTTTTTGAAAATAAAAAAAAAATATTAGTGCTTTTCCGCCATTGGTACCAGTACTCTATGTATCTAAATACATAAGAATAAATAATATGAAGCTAGTTACGGAACCCTAATCCCACGAATATGCTGACGGATCAAACTGATGGAAGATTCCCAGGCGACCGCTCCGCGATTTCCCCGTATTAGCCTTTCAATGCCCCATTGTTTTAATTTTCTTAGTTTATTAATTGTAATTCATTTTTCGACACTCTTTATTCCCACTTCGATTAAAGCAGTCCTTAGCTTTAAGATATTATTGTAATAATCTAAAATTAATAAATAATTAATAATTATTCGGTTTTTTTTCAATCTCTTGACTGCCGCAAACGTAATT
>JAATLQ010037386.1:0-53229 GCA_013421005.1 Heliconius erato x Heliconius himera
ACTCGACCGGATCATTACCACCCCCGGCATTTAAAACCGGCGTTAAGTAGTGGCTTTATGCCACTGCGTTTCGCATCAGGTAATGCCGGGCTCCGGCGCCCAACCCACCTTAAAGGCAGGCAACGCACCTGTAGTTCCTCTGGTGTTACATGGGGTCGTGGGCGGCGGTAATCACTTACCATCAGGTGACCCGAACGTTCGTTTGCCTTGTCTTTTCCATAAAAAAAAAATATATTAAACACTCCGATCTCCACTCTTGACTGAATTGAATGGAGAATCAACCCTGCACTTTATTTTTTTTTCCTTAATAGTAATATTCTTTTTATATCTAACAGGTAGAAAATGTTGATATGAGATTTAAGAAATTAGAAGAGATGAGAGCTCGTGAATGGGCGGAGGAGAAACCAGTGGAGGTTAAAAAGAAACCAGTGGCTAAACCTGCAGTTAACAAAAGTAAACCGGCGGCGACCAGCCGCTTAAGGGATATGATTGCTGGTAAGATATAATAGAAAATAGTAATAATAGTAATAAAAATAAAAACTTTTTATTATCCAAATGAAGAACTTTTTCTTTGCGAAAGTAAATTTAAATAAGACAATAATATTTTGTCTTATTTTCTTTATATTATATCTCCCGTCTCGAGGCGCTTTAGGGCCTAGGCCTCCTTCAGCTGCTTCCAATGCTCTCAATCTGCTGTAACTCTCATCCAGTATGGTCCCAAAGTTAGTCAAATCTCATCCTTCCACCTCCTTTAGGTACCTTTCGCTCTTGTTGAGTGTTTTTTTGCTTTATATTATAATTTAAGGAAGGTAAATAAATCTAGGGTTAAGACCCTTGGTTTCTTATTAAGACATTTTTATTTCCTTAGTTACCTTATAAATATTTAGTCATTGCGTGTTACGTAAACTGAATATTAAAATACTCCGTCACCGCAGGCCGAGGCCGTTGTGGTGCAGGGGCACAAGCGTGTGACTGTAAACGCGACGGTTGTGGGTTTGACTCCCCCTATGGAGGAATGAAGTGTTTGATATTTTCATATCTCAGCTCCAGTAATAAGACAAAGCGCGTCGTTGAGTTCCGCCACTTAAGAACAGAACGGCGGAACAGAAGTGTCTTTGTCGAAACGGAGTACCTTAATAATAGATTCCCAGGTTCCCTCCGCCTATCCTGCTGACTGGGGGGCACAGCGTAAAGCGACGACACGGGCGAACCCGCGAGCGAAAAATTTATATCTAATGTTTTTTAAGGATTTATTCCAAAAAGTAGATTATTTAGTGTGATCAGTTTAGTTACTTCTTTAATTAAGATAAATGAATAACCTTCAAAACTCTTATTCTATATATATATATATTATATATATATATAATAACAAACCATTTACCTATTTTTCACAGCGGCAAGAAAAGCAAAGAAAGAACAGTCGGACCAAACACCAATCGAAGAACAACGACAAGAAGAAAATGACCAAAAGAATCAAAAAGATCAAAAGACATTTGAAGCTGGTTTCTTCAGTATACAGTCACCGGTGAAGTCACCTAGGCCGGTCACTCCGTTGGTAAAGCCGAGTTTGTTGAAAGCAGTGTTGTCTAGTGAAGCTAAGAAGGCATCTGCTTCAAAGGTATTTAGTATTTATTATATAAATAATTTTAATTTTTTTTTACAATTTAAAATTAACATATGTCATTTTCAATGACGTTTAACATTTGATGCCGTCGTGGCCTAGTGCCGCTAGCGTGCATTTATAAATATGACGATTGTGGGTTCGATTCCTACTTCGGGAAATGAAATATTTAGTATTTTCATTTTTACGTATTGGTAACGAAGCAAAGCAGCGTTGAGTTCCGTTCCACATAACATGCAGTACTCAGGAATTCGACTGAAAGTGGTAAATAGAAGTGTCTTAACATACATACAGTACTAATGCTAAAATCAAAATCAAGTTAAATCAGCTTCACGCTGTATCCCGCACATAGCAGGGTAGGCAGAGGGAACCTAGTGTTAAGACACTCCTTTCCCCACTTTCTGCCGAATTCTGGAGGCATTGCGTGTTGGCAGAACTCAACGCCGCGCTTGTCCTCGACACCAGAGCGAAGAAATGAAAATATATATTTAAGTAAATATTTCATATCCTCGAGTGGGGATTGAACCCATAACCAATCGGTTTTACAGTCACACTTTGTGCTCTTGCGCCACGACTGGCCTCAATGCTAAAATAAACATATATAATTGCCTCCAAACCGAAAAAAATACTTTAAAAGTAACACTAACTCTTCTAACACTCCATTATCTACTATCCATTCATTTTCATGCTTTATAACGCTTTACGTAACTAAATGACAAAAAAGCTTGTATGAAATCTTTCCTCCAAGTTGGATTTGAACCCACACCACTATTTCATTATAAACATATTAATAATAATCAAATAAAATTAAACAAAACTAATATGTACATATATGTCAGAGCGCTGCATCATACGCCATGCTTCGCGCTTCACTCATTGGGAAGAATGTAGAGAACGAAGTTTTTAATGTAAGTAATAATAACTATCTAAAAAATTATATATAAAGTAAATAAAATAATATATACATATGATAAAATTATATAGCTGTCTGTACATCGAAAATATATTGTGGAGTCACTAATGTAATAGAACCGAAAACAATATTGTAATTTTTTTGTATGTTTGTCTATGCTTTTGTGTGCGCTTATTTCAGAAATAGCTCAACCGATTTAAATGCATTCTGGAGGCATTGCGTGTTGAGTGGAACTCAATGCCGCGCTTTGCCTCGATACCAGAGTGAAAAAATGGAAATATAAATTTAAATAAATATTCAATTTCCTCGAGTGGGGATCGAACCCGCAACAGGTCTCATGTACAGTTACACTTTGCGCCCCACGCTTCTTAAGTGTGGAATAACACTTTAAAATTGTTTAAAATAGATATGATCTTTTAAGTGAGAATGCGCGTGGGGACGCGCAATGCATCCTGAATTCGGCAGAAAATGTGGAATGGAAGTGTCATAATTGGAATAGATTGTCTAAACACTAGGTTCCCAGTTTCCCTTTTCCTACCCTGGCATGTACGGGATACAGCGTGCAACTATAAAAATTGACATTTTAATCAATCACACATTTTAATATCATTATCATTCAAGCCTCATTAATTATCTGCGAACTTTATAAACATGCTTGTCATGCGTTCTTAAATAATGTATAAACTTTTTTAGCATTTTTTTTTTGTTAAGATGTAAATGATCTGACAAAACATTGGTTGCGTTTTTTTGTATATTATAAAAAATATTATGACAATGTAATCGCTATATGAAAGTATTTTGAACTACTAATCCAAATTAGATACATAATGTTCTGACAAGTTTATGTATCTAATTTGGAACTCGCACATTTGTGTAAGCATATAGAAACTAAGAATATGTATATTTTTTTTTAGTTTTACGTTGTATCCCGCACATAGCAGGGTAGGCAGAGGGAATCTGGGAATCTATCTAGTATTAAGACACTCTAAATAGCAGGAAATGAAACAGATATTTCTTTTCCTCCGATTGGAAATCGAGCCCTCAATTGTTGGGTTTACAGTCTTACTCTTGATTCTTGCGCCACGAAGGTCTCAAACCTACTATAATATATGTACTTTCTATTTATAGGATCCCACACCTCTTACGCCTATCAACTTAACTGCTACACCATCCCGAAGCATACTAAAATCAAACAAAAAATCCTCAAAAAAATCAATAAAAGTAGTCCTCTTTAATGAATCCGATCAAGATATACAAGAAACTATAAAAGATATACAAGAGTTCGAAAAAGAAGAAAACGAAGATCATAATGTAGATAGTGGGCTATCTTCTATGGACACAGAAGAAAAAGAGAACAAATCAAGAAGGAAATCTAAATTGACAAGACAAGAAGCTTTTGAAGGTAGTCCAATTATGACAAGAAGTAGACGTAAAAGTATCCAAGTACCAAACGAAGAAGATACAAGGAGTAGAAAGAAGTTGCAAGAAGTGAATGTAGATGTACAAACCCCTAGAAGATCGAGAAAGAGTGTTCAATTGTAATATTTAGTTTTTTCTATATAAAGCCTAAAGTTGCTTTTTTTGTGTACGTTTTAATAAATATTAATGTTATTATGCTTTATGTTTGTGTATTTTTTTTCAATTCTGTGGTTTTTATGAATAGGGATGTGACATTTTTATTAAATATATGAAAAATTTGATTTCATATTTAAATAAATATATTTTTTTTATCTTATCTTATTAATAATTTTAATAAAATAGTAATTGTCAATTGACATCCCTGTGTGGCTGGTAGTATAGACTTAAACATGTCTAAAATCATATTTCGATCGTGCCTTGTATTTTAGCTATTATATAATTGTAGGTTTTTATAATTATAACGATTAAATGAACTATTTGTTGTTTCATTTTAATTTTAGATAATATATACTTATATTGATATATTCTTGTTTTTGTGATAAAAAGAGTCATCCCAATATAACCCCCTAATTTTCGAGATATTTAATAATAAAGTGGAATGGTATTTAACCGTAAAAATCACAATGAATAAAAAAAAACAAAAATAAGTAAAAAATTTAGAAACAAAACATTTTTTTGAGGCTAGTAGAGTCGCAGCGGCACAAATCGTGCGACTGTAAACGTGACAGGTTGAGTTTGTGGTGTGGGTTTGATTTCCTCTCGAGAAATTGAAATATTTAATATTTTCATTTCCTAGCTCTAGCAAAGAGGCAAAGCGCGGTGTTGAGTTCTGATGTCTTAACACTAGGTTCCCTTTGCCTTCCCTGCTATTTGCGGATAACAGCGTGGAGCTGAAAAATATAGAATAAAATAACTAATAAGTACAATAATGAGGATATTTATGTAAATTATTTATATTATTATATTTAATGTTTATCTATTATTTATGATTATTGCGTACGGACATTACGCTACTTTAATTTGCTTGGAATATATCCACATAAAGATTTCTCCTGCGATTTCAACTAATTTGTTAAAAATGTCAAAAATCTTAAAAATGTGTATCTGTAAGGAATCTAGGTTCTATTTCCATTCGGGGGGAAGTATTAATATCATTTGTCATTATAATTGTGTTGCACCATCCAACATGAAATATCCCAAAAAATGCTTCGTGGGTAACGGTACTAGGTTCTCGCTCTGTTCCCGTTTACGTCTATATGCGGAATGCACCGTAAAGAAAAAAAAAACACAAACAAATCTAAAAGTATCGAGCTTGAAACCTTCCAACATTCCTACACTACAATATTTCCCGTGTATCATACAAATGTATCATGAATGAAGGCAGAAGCGAGCCAACTCGTGTTAAGATAAGTTCATCTGGCGACTTTACTACTGCCCTATTTAGCGTTCTGCCAAATTGCTGCCAAGGATTCTATGTTCCTAGATGTGGTGGGAATATGGTGAAATCTACAAGTCTATGGGGCCGTCGTGGCGCAGGGGTACAAGGGCGTGATTGTAATGATCGGTTGTGATTTCGATCCCCGCTGGAGGAATGAATTGTTATTTATTAATATTATTTTTTTTTTGCTCTGGCAACAAGGCGAAAGCCCGGCGCAGAGTTTCTCCACTCAACATGTAATGTCACGAAAAAATGGAACGGAGTGACTTAACACTAGGTTTTCTCTACATACTCTGAAATTGTATGTGCGTATGTAAAATATATTTTTTTATAAGTATTCCGTCCCTACTGTACAGTCTCCGCATACACGAAACTACAGGGCTTAGAAAGTTGAAACTTGGCATGTAGGTCTGTTAGGAAGTGTAGGGGAGAACTAAAAGAGAACTTGTCGAAATTCCTATGGGAACGGGAAAATTGGATTTACTATTTTATGACTTAAAGCCTTAATCGCGAGTTAGTTGACGACTAATTACAAATAAATTTGAACGACGTGGCTGACCGTTGGTAGAATTTGAAGCCTAAATTTACAATGTCAATTTTAAAAAAATCTAATTAGGTACTCTTAGTCTCGTTTATTTAAGTATTTATTGCATCCCGCAACTTCTTTTGTTACTTGTAAAAAGTCTTCAAGATGAGTTCCTTACAGTATTATATTTATAGATAGATATATTATTAAGATACCAGATAAATTAAGTTTATAATATAAAACTTCTGACGCAGATTTTCCATATTCTACATCCTCGTTTTGGACAAAGTCCAATCGTGGCTTAAAAGGCAGTGTTATGTGTAGATTCCAGTAAAGATGGTGGCGGGCTGGCAGTTTGTGTGGCCAGTTTCAAATTGGATTGCTGTAAGTTGTACTTCTCGTTTCTAATCTGCATATGAGGTTGCACGTATGATTTTTGGCCGATTTTTAAAAGAGAGGTGGTATTTTCATTGAAGTTTAGTTGGTTCATTTAATAGATAGATAACTTTTAATTTCACGCTTTATCCTGTACACATTTCTAGCAGGGAAGGCAGACGGAACCTAATATTACGACACTCCGTCCTCCATTCACCACCTAATTTTCAAGATATTACGTGTACTGTTGTGGCCGCTACCGCAGGCTCAATATTTATACGCTTTGTTTTCTGACTGATTTATTTCACTGACTCGAAATCGAACCTACAACCGTCGCGTTTACAGTCAAGTGCTGTGCGCCACACCTCAGTTTCAAAGCTAATCGGCAATTGGACATGCAATTAAAAATACCACCAGTGTGACCGGGCCGGACCGGGGGTGTTTCGCGGGCTCGGTTTACGTAAATCTATGCAAATTTAGGCTAAAGTCGACCTGTAATGGCGGGCAATTAGAACTTGTTTCGGCGCTAAAATGAGCTTTTGTATGTTAGTAGAGGTAGAGTGCACACTATGGTTTGCTCTTTTTTTTTCTAAAGATATCCTTACTGTATTAAAAATATTTTAGGAGGCTTATGATTACTGACTTTAAAAAAATATTAAAAAAAAACAGTCAAGTGCGAGTCAGACTCGTCTACCGACGGTTCCGTGCTGATTTTAGTATTGTAGGTCAATGGGCTTTCATTTTGTATCACATTAAGAAAAAATGTAAATTTGTAATGATTATTTAAATATCTATATATTGTCACTTTAATACATTCTTACCTCATGCCAATTTTGATAACAGTACATAAGTGCTCGTATCTTTTGATTGCCTTTACTTAGAAACTTGGCTTTTTAGTGCTCTAAAGTTTAAGGGACTGTAGATCTCTATATGTAGTTGATATTGATTTCAGCTTGATACCTCTACGCGATTTCGACATGAATGGTTTTAACTAAGCCAAAGTGATCCTAATGCTTTCGTGTTTTCCTTTTGAGGGAGTCCTAAAAAAAACTATCTGAAAGCGGAGAGAGTAGTGATGTTGTGTAATGAACAAAGTTTTAAAGAAAATTGGAAATTGGGGAACTCTTAAGTTATATTCCTTTTATATGCGGGATGCAGCGTGAAGTTGAAAAATACCAAATAGTGTGGATCTTGTTGTCAAAAAAAAATCCGTCTAAAATTTTCTAATTCAATTAATTTAGTAGAATCAATTTTCTAAATACTTTTAGGCGACAGTGTGGTTAAGCATAATTTATCGCTCAGTACACAATACAGTAATTAGCGCGCTGCGTGCTATTGCGCTTAGTGATTACATACGTTTAAATTTTCACAACGTCGTTATACTTATTTATTATTTATTCTCTATTTATTATCTATTGCCATTTTACAGACAACCAGAGACTATTAAAATGCCATATTTTCTTCACTCTGCTCATTCAGATGTAATATGTTATATGAATCACCTTCACGTTTTATCCCGCGCATAGCAGGGTAGGCAGAGGGAACGGAGTGTGATTGCGTGTTGAGTGACGGAATACAACGCCGCAAATTGTAAGTACCTATAGTGATTAAATAAAAATAATTAATACCCCCGATTAGGATTGAACTATAAACAATCGTAAACAACAATAGCTAGTAATCTAATAAATCAATCAATAATTTAAGAAATCAATCAATTCACACTAAAATCATCTATTTAGTAGCTAAAAATCATTTTTAACACAAAAATGACACAAAGGGTTGAAGGTAACCACACCTTATATTTTCCTCTTACCACCTCATATTTTGAAGAAACATCATCCAATAAAGTTCTAAGGGACATATCTGGTTATATTATTAGGTTATTTGTTTCTATGAGAATTGAGGGGCTTGTGTAAAGTATGTGGTGTATCCGTCGCGTATAATCTCGTAGTAACGTAAACAATAATAGTATTTTGTTAGGGTCGTTGGAGGGTGACAAGAAAATATAAAAGGTGGAAATCGTAAATTAAAGGAGAAATTATACCTAAAAATACATGTATCGACAATGTATCAATAATAATTAAATTTAAAATAAATTGATTAGATGAAATATCTTCTTAAAATTTAATTTTTTTCTTTATTTCAGAAGAGTGTAGACTTGGATATTTAATATAAATTTTATCTTGATACTTCTTACATAGAAGTAGTCTTGAAAAAATGGCCTTGACATACGGTCAGAAAGATAAATGGACAATAAAGCGATCCTATAAGGGTTCCATATTTTAAGCCACAGAACCCTAAAAACATATAAGCCAATTTATTTGAACTTTCAGATTCGTGTCAAATTTTAGTATTAAAAAAAGTACAACTACCCTAATGCAAAGGTCTTAGGGAAGTCACCCTACATACTCGTATAACAGAGTACAGCAAGTTTATTAAAAATTGGATTTACTCAGCGGCACGCGGCTCCTCCATATCAAAATCTTGCGCGAAACTTTATACTTGGAAGGAACGTGGGGGAGAACGCTATTATTATTTGTATTTTTTATGGTATTCACTGTGTGTTATATTTACAGTTTTTCCATTCGACCACGAGGGCGAAGCACCCAGTAAAAGCTAGTATTTATATTTTTTTACCTTCACGCTGTATCCCACACAGAGGAAGGTAGGCAGAGCTAGAGGCTAGTGTAACGAAACTCTGTTCTTGTTAAGACCGCCGTTTCCCATTTTCCGATAAATTCTCGTGGCATTACGTGTTGAGTGGCGGAATTCAACGCCGTGTTTTACCTCATTATTAGAGCGAGAAAATGAAATTCCTCGAGAGAGAATCAAATCCACAACCTAGCGTGTTCACAGAAGCACGCTTGCGCCCCTGAGCCACGGCCTCGGTATACTATATAACAAATCGAAATCACGTGAAGAGAGAGAAGAAGAACACACAGAGAAGACATTGTATACGTATACAAATAAAAAAAAATCAGCTTCACGCTGTATCCCGCACACAGCAGGGTAGGCAGAGGGATCCTAGTATTAAGACACTTCGTTCCCCACGTTCTGCCGAATTCTGGAGGCATTGCGTGTTGAATGGCAGAACGCCGCGCTTTACCTCGACACCAGAGCGAAGAAATGGAAATATAAATTTAAGTAAATATTTCGTCTCTTCGAGTGGGGATCGAACCCACAACCAGTCTGTTTTACAGTCACACTTTGTGCCCCTGCGCCACAACTGGCCTCGTATACAAAGAGTAAAACAAAATATAAAATACTTAATAATGTAATATTTGCAAATGGACTTAAATTGTTTTTTGAAATATGTTGCATATTATTCAGTTCACCCCCGCGAGGGATTGTATTGTAAATGGCGGACTCTATTTATTAATATCAATATTTATAATGTAATTTTGCAACGGGTTTTCTCTTTTGTTGTCGGGATTTACGTAAAAATACATATTTATGTTCACACTAGCAGTGACTTGCAACTTCGCTCGAATAATTAAAAGAAAATAATTAGAAATTATATATGACACAAGATATACTTTATGAAGTCTATTCTAAGTAACTAATTATTTTTGGATAGTGAAAATTTGTAAAAACCTCCATACAGAGATCAACATAAATAAGTTGTAACAAGCATGTAAACATTTCGACATAATTCGATGAGAACGTATGGCTTAGTGGTCAGACTGCATGGACGGTTTCTAAAAGGCGCGGGTCCAAATTGTTATACGTTTTCTAAAAAAATATAAATTTTCCTAAGTGTGGAATAACACTTTGAATACGTTAATAACTATTTTAATGACCGAGAAAGTGCTGACTGCAGCAGTAGTACAGAGACTTTCAAACAAAGATAACATATACCAACCTATGTGTTCAAGCACCTATGTATTAGCTTTACGTTCTATCCAGCATACAGTTAGGTGCGAAGTAGAAGCGTAGTATTAAGATTTTCCTTGTCCCATTTTCCACCTAATTTTCGAGACATTCTGTGTTGAGTGCGCCAGCGTTTTGTATCGTTTCCTTCGTGAAAAATGAATATAATTAATTTCTCCTAGTGAGAATAGAACCTATAACCGTCGCTGTAAAAAAGTCTATAAAAGTGACAAAAAACCTTAAAAACTAATGTCTAAATAAACATGTTTTTACTGTAACTATAATAACATAAAGCTCATACTAATACGAGTTTGAATTAAAATGTCCATTTCGCCCACCCCCAGCGAGGGGTGGTTATGAGTCGGGTAAATTAATATCTTTAGACGCTAATACGATGCGATATATTGCAGCTGTACGTAATGCAGCTTGCTATTTTACTTTGGTTCGCTACAAATGTAGATAATTTGTCTGAATAGTAATATCGTTGTGTAGCGGCATGGACGTCTGATTGTTACGATGGTTGTGAGTTCGATTCTCGCTCAGTGTAATGAATTACTTTTATTTACAAAGTCTGGTTAGAAGATTTGTTTCTATTTATTTTCGCTATTCAATAAGGAATGTCTCGCAGTTTGTCAGACAGTTCGATATGGTGTGTTCCAATATTAGGTTCCGTTTGCCTACCCTGCTGTAAGCGGGATACAGCGTGAAAATTTTGGATTTAGTAAAAACAAGAAATGGTTCCAAATAAAATTTTGTAACACTTATAATATATAAAGATTATTAATGTTCAATCAAGATACTTCGAGCTAGGACAGAACTTATTATCATCGCGTTTACAGGAAGACGTTGTTCTACTGTGCCATAGTGGATGTTATAAATGTTACATTTTTCATTGTTGGTATTTCTCCCGTTGTATATCTTTATTGAATCGCCTGTAACGTTTTTATAGTATTTGCTTCTTTTTGTTTTTTGTACTGAATTATTTATTTATTGAAATGAAAATGTCAATAAAGCAAAAAAAAAACAAATACATATATTTTGTTTTATTATTGCAAAATTTATGTCGATATTGTAGTTGAAATTAAATTGTTATATGCGGAATACCTAAAACGTGACGCTCCTTTTATTTAGAGTTTTAGTTTTTATGGTCTTTAAGAGGAATTCTTCTCAAATTACCTAAATTTAATTCTCCATGTTTACGGTGAAAAGAAGGGAGTGACGCTCAGAGTCTCTTTAAATACGTAAGAACGCTCACCTCCACTGAATCTCTAATGCAAATATATTCACGCTACCGCTCAAAGCAGGGTAGGTAAAGGGAACCTGGGAACCTAGTGTAAAGACACTCTGTTCAATTAAGAATAATGCAAAATTATATTTACACACGTAATGCCAATTGAATATGAATTCAATTGACATTTACCTTCCCATAACACAATGACAGTCACATCTACTGCGCTATAGGAGCTAACAATAATAATTTTTAAATTAACATATTTCTTACCTTACAAAAACTGGACCATTTTTTGTCGTGGCCGGTGCTGGTGGTCTAAATTGTCTGGTCATCTGCGCACGCGTTGCCAATTCTTTCGTCTCGCTTCTGACTAAACCGATTTTGATTATGTTGTGCTTTATAGTATAGGTTATAAGATTGAATATGAAGCTTCTAGCTACAAAAGATTTATTTTTTCTAATATAATGTGCTCACGCGTGAATGTTACGTTCATTATATTATAATGTATAATAAACATTGATTTGAAAAATATCTTCGTCTTGATTTCTATAGAAAGTATTAAATAAACTTGTAATTTCGTTTAATTATGTAGAGTATAAGCAAAATAGAAATATACAATGGCTTTAAAATTAAGAACTTTTCATTTATGGATTGTTAAAACAGCATTTCAAGACCGATCTTGAGAGTGAGTGTAGTAAATATCGGCCTATGTCTCTTTGTCTCAAAATGAAATACTTATATCTTTTTCGAAAAACTAAACAAATTTCTCAATTCGAATTTCTATAGCAATTATGCAATACCCCTTATATGATCTACAAATAACAATGTTACGTGATACGACGATAAAATATTATTTCAGACATAAATCTCCATATATGGTTATAACAGACTGTGGAACAGCCAAATGGCAGGATTTGGCAGAGTTGATTTGATGTGAATTTGATATGGGATGGAATATTGATGTGTGTATTATAACTACTATAACCTACATATTATATAAAGGGAGTCGTCATTATTTTAGCAAATCAGCATCAATTTAAAAAAAAATTAAATTAAATTAAATTAGCTTCACGCTATATCCAGCACACAGCAAGATAGGCAGAGGGAATCTAGTGTTAAGACACTCCGTTCCGCACTTTCTGCCGAATTCTGGAGGCATTGCGTGTTGAGTCGCAGAACTCAACGCCGCGCTTAACCTCGGCACCAGAGCGAAGAAATGGAAATATAAATTTAAGTAAATATTTCAAAAGAGAACTTTTGTGTGTTGAAAGACAGAAAAGAGACAATTTTATTATTATCTATCAGCTGTAAGTTTCTTTCAGTAGGTATGGTAGGATAGATAGAAAGAATTTTGCGTTAAGTAGTGGAACTCAACGCCGCGCTTTGGCTGGCAAGTAAGAAGAGATGAACATAATTTATATATACTCATTCTCCTTAGTGGGATTCGAATGCACCACTATCGCGTTTACATTCAACGTTTACGTCGTCGTGTCATATGATATTTTAATTTGCTTCACACTGTATTCCGCACACACAGGGAACCTAGTGCTAAGACACTCCGTTCCCCATTTTCCGCTGAATACCGGAGGCATTGCGTGTTGAATGGCGGAACTTAACGCCGCGGCTTGCCTCGACACCAGAGCAACTTCTTTTATATTTGAGACATTATGGAAACAACTATATATACTAATTCAAACACAACTTTACAATATTAAGAAAATTTTATATCCGCTTTCCACATACTACAATGCTGTTGTATTAATGTATATTTTTTTGTAGAAAATAAAAAAAAACCAAGCATCTAGTCAAAGGAGAAATCAAGTGACGGTCACCGTATCGGCTGGAGCTGGCTTCTAAAAGTGTTTCTATCGAATGCAATTCCTGGAATAGCAGGAGCTTTGCCAATTGTGTTCTCTTCTGATAATCGTTCACGACGGTTGAGTATTTAGAATCTTGTTACAATAGCGTCCACATGCTTAACAGTTTCTTACTAAAAAGTAATAGTAAGAAGCGGCGTTGAGTTACGCCATTCATTCACTCATGAAATCTGTTGGAAATTCTCTGTAAATATATGAAAATGTCTCAGCATGGAGGAAAACTTGTGATGATCTCCACAAACGCAGCAGTTTATTTCATTAGACTAAAGAAATCTAATAATATCGTTTTCAGTCAGTCTTTGATCGCTGCTTGTACATGGAAGATTTATCAGAAAATTGTTTGTTTGTACTTTGTATATACTAATCTCAGAAATTGCTTAACCGATTAAAATGCAGTTTTACTGTTATTACTATTGTATTTTAATAAACTTACCTTAACATTTAGTATTTGTTTTGAGATTTTGTGACGTGATTTTAAAATGATAATGACATTAGAACACGAAAGCAATTTGGATTAGTATATAAATAATTATGTACAGGAGAGCGACGCCATTTCCCTGAAAAGAATTTGAACCGATATTAAGTGGCCGAAAAGTAAAAATATATTTTAATTTTAACTATTAAAGCTATATATAACATGTTTCCGCTTAGAGCCAACGACTGGATTTATAACAAGTTAAAATTTGGTATGTAGGTGGATTGTAGGGGATTAATAAGGATTTTTTTCTTTACCTTTTTAATCCAACCGAACAAAGTTGAGGGCGAAGACTATGGTTGTTATAAAACGTTACTGTGAAAGGAATGTTAGTACAACTGATTACGGGTTAAATCGCGAACGTAGATTACTTATAGACATTTCCAGAAATAATCAACGCATATAATATGTTTATTTAGGTTCTTGAAGCTCGGAAAAGATTCAGTGCAACTTAGAAAGTTTCATTACAGCTTAGAAAATCTTAATTTAAATTACAAGAGAGATGTAAACAGCAAATTTTTTGTATAATTTACCTTCACCTTCGGCTTTCACGATTATTGGCAATTTATACTAAATAAATATATAAAAAATGGTTTAGTTGAACGTAATCATTAGAGGCCGTCGTAACGCAGCCTCGTGCGTGAGTCTATAAGCCCGACGTTTATAGGTTCGATTCCCGTTCCGGGAAATGAATTATTTTCTTTTCCTCGCCGTAGTAACGAAGTCGAGGTGGTGTAGCGCTATATATGCGTATGCAGTATGTATGTTTGTATATGCAGTCTTCCTGGTATTATATCTACATTAAAATATTTATACGTATATATCCTGTACTTATATTTTATTTATATGTATTTATATATATCGTGGCAGGGTCATGTGTGAATATTTTGTTTATTAGTAATCTTTACCAGCACCAGAGGGAAGAAATGAAAACATTAAATATTTCATTTTTCATTTCCTTGAGTGGGAATCGAACCCACAACCTGCCGCATTTACAGACACACTTTACGCCTGCGCCACTACTGGTCTCTGAATGGCCTCGAAATGGTGAACGGAGTGACTTAACAGTAGGTTCCCCTTACCAACCCTGCTGCAGCTGGATACAGCGTGACGTTAAAAAAAATCATAATAGCTGTAGTAATTTAGATGTCTATACTTCTATAGCGACGGCCATATTTAAATAAAGAACAAAGTTAGGAAAAATCGTCAGTGTTTTAACAAAGACGTAAAGACATTTTGCCAGCGAAGATTGATTTATTTTTGTATCAAATAATAGGTTTAGATTAGGAGAGCAATTAATCGGCTTATCTTGAGTTAAAATAATCTATTTAACATTCCGAGGGCCTGTTTAAACAAGAGATCCTCCTCCATCTTCATTTTAGTGATAAAAACCGACATTTTTGTATGGACGTTGTATTATCTAAATATTTTTTTGTATATGTTTATTTTATTTTCAAACGACTTTACAAAGAAGAGGATTCGACTATATGTATGTTTGTTACGCGATTTCTCCGCCAATTGTGAAATGGATTTTAATGATTCTTTGTTGTGAGGCCGGTCGTGGCGCAGAGGCACAAAGCGTGACTGAAAAATCGACTGTGTGTCGGTATCGAGGCAAAACGTGGCGTTGAGTTCCGTCACTCAGCACGCAATGCCTTCAGAATTCGGCGGAAAGTGGTTAACGGAGTGTCTTAACACTAGGTTCCCATCTGCCTACCCTGCTGTGTGAGGGATACATCGTGAAGCTGATTTGTGATTCTTTGTTGTAAGGTAGGACGTCACATTTTAGAGGTGATCTAAAATATGACCTACCTCACCAAACAGCTTTCTAATCTCAAGCTTTTGTCTGTTTATTAGAGCGAGAAAATGAAAATAATTAACTTCCACAAGCGGAAATCGCACCCCAAACCGTCATGTCTACAATCAGACGCTGTGCTGCTCCACTAAAACGGTATCAAATTCAAATTGGGGTAAAAAAATATTTGTGAATATAAATATTTACCTTAATAGGCTTTGTACTATAATGTATAGGTATATATATGTATACCTACATCTTGGGAGGCACCTTGGTTCAAATTCTTTGACACTTGCTGACTTAGCTCTAATGCTCTCTAATGCACTTAACAGTAGACGTGCCGTGATTAAATTAAGATATTGATTAAGTGAGAAGGGAGATATTCGGATAATTTAGTTAGAATAATCAGGTGCAAGGTGAGGTTCTCGTAGCGCAAAGGGACTGTAAATCGCGACAGTTGTGGGTTCAATCCCTATTGGAGTATTATTTTCAATCTCTCGCTCTAGTAGACGAGACAGGGCGTTGATCGCCGCTACACAGCACGCAATGTTATGTAAATTAGTCAGAAAATGTGGGAGGAAGTCTCTTAACTCTAAGCTCTCTCTGCATTAATCAAATGCGCATCATTACATCCGATTTAAGTTTGAAAAAATATTTTTGTTAATTATATTTAAAAAAAACAAATATGTTTATACAATATTGATTGGAATTTTGTATTTCTTGATACATATCATACACGCCTTTCCCTACTTGCCGGCTATAGGTCTACGTCGCAGTTTATGAAGCAGAATAAATTGCCCATGTTTAAATCGAACCCACGACTATAACATATGACTACTAATAACCATTACAAATGACTCTTTAAACGCTTTACATTGAGTAGAAACAGACACAATGTGTGCATTGTCTAGCTAGACGAAACATGCGTGTTTTGACGTTACGTTAATATTGAAATGTGACATAATCTGGATACGTGGCACTCCACTACTGTGCGGTTTCGTAGGAAGTTCCTTCCATGCGCCACCCAAATGTAGAATGGCCTACCTGCAGCAGTGTTTCCAGGTCGTTACGACCTGGGTACCTTTAAGAAACGCGTCTATCTCCACCTTAAAGGCTGGCAATGCACCTGTAGCTCCTCTGATGTTGCACGGGGTCGTGGGCGGCGGTGATCATTTACCATTAGGTGTCCCTTACGCTCCTTTGCTTTGTCTTTTCATTAAAAAATCTCCCTACAGAGATTACGTAACCTAAATAACGTATGGCTTAGTGATTAGATTGACGCTGAGGATACGTTTGGACAGTTCCCAAGAAACGCGGGTTTGATTCTCCATACGTTAAAACAAAAAATATATTTCTTTCCTTGTGAAAGAACACTTTAAAAATATTAAATATAAACAATAATAAGATTAAATATACATTATTAATAATCATTTATTGATAAATCATTAATATTCATAAGACAAAATCTAATAAAAAATATAGTTTATTTTAAATTAAAAAGCGAAACCTTATGAATTTACTATGAATATTTCAAGACGACGCCTCGAGTCTCTAAGAAAATCAATTTCCTTTAATAAACTGATTACGTTCCAGCTAAGGATGCTGTGGCTGCGCTTATTATTGCACAAGGTACGTCTACCTGCCATTATCTACGTACATACATACGTACATAAGATGATTTTATTATTACTACGTCACCTATCTTGTCGTTGCTATTCAATATTTTAAAATAATATCAGTTTCACGCAGTATCCCGCACACTGCAGAGTGGGCAGAGGGAACCTAGTGTTAAGACACTCCGTTTCCCACTTTCTGCCGAATTCTGGAGGCATTGTGTGTTGAGTGGCAGAACTCAACGCCGTGCTTGTCCTCGACACCAGAGCGAAGAAATGGAAATATAAATTTAAGTAAATATTTCATCTCCTCGAGTGGGGATATTTTATCGTTTTGCAATGATACAGTGTTTTACTGTAAGGGAGGCGTCACAGCGTGTATGGTGCCGGTCACATGTTTTTGTATTAGAAATATTCTTGTATGTTTCATATAAGAATATTTTTAACAGACTGTAATAGGACCGATATTGAATCCTGACTGAAACTACAGTGTGAATCCTCCGTAAACGTTAAGGTGGAAGTTTCGTTCCACATTTGGGAAACTAAAAAAAATACTGTTCGTAATTTTTTTAGTTTCCCAAATGTGTCACTTTAGGCAAAGCGCAGCATTAAATTCCGCACCTCAACCCACAATGTTTTGAATTCGAAGAACGGAGTGTCTTGTCACTTAGTTCTCTCTGCCTACCGCGATATATACTGAATAAAGCAGGCTAATAAAATTACTATGAAAAGTTATGTAGGTAGATGCACTAACGTATTATTATATAAATATGCTTTAAAGCTGAAGATTTTGTTTAATTGTACATACACCTCAATTCTAGGAACAATAGACCTGAATTGAGAGAAATAAAGGAAGACTACAGGTTATTTTAAGTCTAATATGTATTTACATTAATAGTTTCCAGGGAAAACTACTGTCAAAGTATTAGAAACACAACTCTTATATATTTTAATTTGAGTAAGAGGGCGATGCCGCCCATGCAGTAATACCTACTTATTTTATTAAGACCTCATCCACAAAGGGCAGTACCGATCGCGCCTATAAAACTGTATGAAAACATAAAGTTCAATATCAAAAGCGTATATACGGTAATAAAGTTGAATCCCTTTCTACTAGCTCATTCACCGGTCTGTCGATTCGATGCAGCGTTATCAACCCCTGACAGGGACATTTAGGGTTGTAAGGTTCTTAAAAGGAAAAAGATAAATCATACGTTTAATAACCGCTATCACATTTTTTTGAAATCAAAATAGGGAAAAATTATACTTACATATCTTTTTTTTAGCTTTACGCTGTATAGTTCATATATTAGGGTATGCAGAGGGAGCCTTATATTTAGATATTCTGCTCCCCACTTTCCGCCGAATTCTGGAGGCATTACGTGTTAAATGGCGTAACTCAATGCTGCGCTTTCTCTCGACACTAGAACGAAAAAATTAACATATTCGATATTTCATTTCCTTGAGTGGACACCACGCTTGAGCGAGCATAGCTGAAGGTGGATCTTATTGGCGTGCCATTGGAGAGGCATATGTCACGCAGTAGACGAGAGTAGGGTGATGATGATACCTCTACTTCAAGGTGTCTTTTAGTTACGGACGGGATCATATTGTGAGAGGTTCCCACATCACACATCCGTGGAAAATGAGAGAAAATATATAAAAAATTTAAATTGATATAATAGCCAAATATAGTTTGAATTCATGATAATTAATTTCATAATTCTCAATCAGCATAATTGACAGCCCTAAACACATTTAAGCAAAGGGGGAATAACTCAAGGATTTGATAAATTTACGGAGGCCGTACCGCGACCGGATATTTAGAGGTTTTTTTATACTCTCCGCTCTACTTTGCGAGGGATAAGTTATTTAATGTATATTCAATCGATATTGGTATTTAAATTATTATCTTCTATATGAAATCGATAGGCCAGTCGTGCCGCAGCGGCACGAAGTGCGACTGTAAAACCGACTGGTTGTGGATTCGATCCCCACTCGAGAGATGAAATATTTACTTAAATTTATATTTCCATTTCTTCGCTCTGGTGTCGAGGTAAAGCGCGGCGTTGAGTGCCACTCAACACGCAATGCCTCCGAATTCGGCAGAAACGCGGGGAACGGAGTGTCTTAACACTAGGTTCCCTCTGCCCACCCTGCTGTGTGGATACAGTGTGAAGCTGATTTGATTTTTGAAAACGATAGTAAATTGTAAGTTTAAATCCAAAAATTATAAAATATATACCTATATATAATTAAAATCATACTTGTAATGTATTTATTTATTTATGTTTTCTTGGTGTTATTTAAAATAGTGTATTGTTGGTTACAGCGATCTAACATAAAATATTTCAAAAATATTTATAATTTTTAGTTGCGCAACGGCACAACGGCTGCCTGTAAGCGCGACGGTAGTGGATGTGATCCAGGAAATGAATTATTTTTTATTTCCTTGCTCGGGTAACAAGACAGAGCGCTGCGTCGAGTTCCGCGATTCAAGACACGCGTATCAACGATGTATATCTTGGAAATATATTGAGTGAAAAGTAAAAAATGTCCTAATAATAGGTCCTGCTAAAACCTGTATTTACTATGTGAAATAATATAAAAAAGAAGATAATCTAAAGTTTTCGCAAATACAGCCAGTCTGCGCTTTACAACTATTCTACAATATCATCGGATTTTCGAGTAGCTAGGTAAATAATATGAAACATAGGCTAAGTCTAGACTGAAATGGATATTCTGGACACGTTCACCATTCTGGTCACGCCCGTGACGCTCTCAGAGCTACTGTTTGTTTGTTATTGAATTATTTCGAAACTATCTGATATAACTTTGTTGAAAGGATTTACATTTTAGTTGAGTTAAGCTTTTAGCCGCATAATAAATAAAATATCTTTGATAATAAACAATATGAGGTCGTGGTCGTGGTCGTCGTGGTTCAACGGCACAGTATCAGACTATAAACGTAATATTTTATGGGTTCGATTCCTTCTCGGGGGAATATCTTATTTTCATATGACTTTCCTTGTGCTGATAAGGAGATAAAGTGTGGTATAGAGTTCCACTACTTTACAAAACACTAACAGAAATTGAACAGAAACTAATTTAGTTTTTCTCTTTTCTGCATTTGCACTGACCACGTCTTCTGTAACTAAACTGATATAAAAAATAGGAAGGCGAAGTAGGTACGGTAAATAATATAATTCCGTCGAAAGGGATTTAACTAGCATCTTACAATGACGTAATGTAATTTTTGATAATATAAAATATATTATTATCAAAGTAGGAAGCAGAAATCAAAACAAGCTAGAAGCTCATACAACACTGGATTTCTAGATTTCATCTACCCACACTGCTTTGTGCTTCGGAATTCAGAATGGAGCAAAAAAAATCTACAACATAAAATTCTAAAATGTCATTATATATGAGTGAAAATCAAAAACCTTTTTTATTACCCTGGACGATTCGGGGTATGTCAGTGGTTCCTCTAGGATTGTAACTACGACGATTCAAAAGTGAATGTGAAAGGTGATTTCTTTTTCAGTTTCACACTGTATCTCGAATATAGCAGGGAAGGCAGAAATAATTTGGGAACCTAGTGTTAAGACACTGAGAGATGAAATATAAAAATATATAAGTAATTTTCTTTCAAAAATAAGCGTTTTTAAATGCATATTTTCCGAAAGAAAATTTAAACTTTTAACTTTATTTGATAGCTATTTCGACCATAATTTTTCATAAAGCTCAATCGTATTTCCCACTTTGATGTAAGAATAATATTCATAAATGTCGGTCTGGCTGAAAGCATTTCAATATAGTTTCCGTTTTATAGGAACCCCATTGAAAGAAAACACCCTTAGGAGTATTATTTTATAACTATAAATATAAAATTAGTTTGCGGTTCGATACGACTTCTTCTTCTACTTATCTTCTATTCTATTCTATTTAATATTAATATATATTAGTTTGTATTAAATGCTGCAAGTAAATAAAATTCTAATATATATTTATTTCATTAATATTGACAAAGTCGACTTAAGTAATTTATTATTATTTTTTTAGCCTCACGCCTAGAGGGACCTATTGTAATACTCTCTGTTACCCATACACATATTTTGTGTTTTTTTTCAAATATAGCCTTTATACTAGGTTATATTTTCCTACTCTGTAATGTGTGATAAAAAACAAGATAAAATTTGGTAATATTTCGGAGTCTGATCATATTATAATTTTTAAAACGTTCAAATACGATATATATAAAACCTTTTTTTAGAAGGTTACTTGTTTTATGTTCAGCTTAGTTAAAGGTAATCACTAAAGGATATTCGGGAACTAGGAAAATGATGAGATTCTATATACAAAGATGATTCTATATATATAGATGCTATGGTTTATATAGACCATACCTCGTTCATAGCAGTCTCGTTACAAAGGAAAGGTAAGGAAATTAATTAAAAAATATTATTATTTGAAAAAAAATTACAATATTCTTATTTAGACAAAATCTTGAAATAGGAAGGAACTCTTATATCTAAGACGCAACTTGTTATACATTTCTATGAAGCAAATATCCAAACTACACTATAGCGAAACGTGCTTGTTGAAAGTATAGAATATAGATGAATAATTCATGCCACGATATTGTCGGCCTGTCATCACACCGTCTTCTACTGATATTATAAGGAGATGCTGTACGTTTTGTTGGGTTTTAAAAAAGTTTTCTTATTGATTTTTATTTCCTATTAATTTGATTATTTAATTTTAATATTAGATTAAGTATGTATAAAAGAGGGTGGAATGGTATCTGACTGTAATCGTGATGATCGTGGGTTCGATTCTCACTGGGCGAAATTAAAAAATCATATATACAATATGTTAATTTCCTCGCTCTGTTAACGGTTAAAACGCAGTTGAGTTTCGCCATCCAATGCCTCCAAAATTGGGCGGAGAGTAAAGAACGGAAATATATTAGTGGGAACGGAGTGTCTTAACACTAGGTTCCACGCTTGTGCCCCTAAACCACGACTGTAATTTTTTTGTAAATAATAAATTAAAATATAATTAACAAGTAAAGCGTGGCACAATAATAAGTGTAACATAGTATCGAGGCTTCTTGTCTCGTGAGGAGTCGGTTTTCATTGAGATATTGTATGTTTATTATTACTGTACACCGTTGTCTATTATTTGAATTGGTATCTTTGAATGCCGCGTTATGTTTTAGAACTATCGATCCGCCTTCATGGCATTTAGGAATATGGATAGGTCCTTTCGTTTAAGATAATAAGTTCTGTAAATTTTTAATATAAATTAAAATTTAAAAGATTCTTTATTTTTTATTTATATTACTTAATATAATAAACAAGGCGGCATTTAGTTACACCATTTGCGTTGGGACCTCGGAGTACTTTGCTATGACTACATGCTAGGACTACAAAATCAATGGTTGCGAGTTCGTTTTCTATTCATTTTCCTGAGTTCGAAAAAAACCCATTTCCTCGCTTCTACTTTCGTGACCTTCCTCTGACAACAAAACAAAGCGCGGCGTTGAGTTCTGTCACTGTAATATTCAATGTCACCAAAATGAGAGATTTAATTCAAAACATGAAATTACATTTCTGAAAAAAATTTAGAATTTCAGATTCAAGTTATTAAAAATCCAAAGACGCCACGTTTACTGCGAAATGTGAAAAGTTAATTGAATTCCGGATTTCAAATACAGTAAGTTATTCTTTCCGCTTTTTAATTTGACCATTAATTAATTTTGTACTAAAAAAGTTTACTCTCACAGAAAGAATTGCTTTATCTGTTCCTTTTGCACTACAAATGGAAATTCTTTGTAATATTTTCTTTGTCTATTATCCAAGGTTATTAAGTAATGAAAATGTTATTTTTTAATACCTACATATAATTAACGTGTCTGTCGTAATAAAAAATATTTAAATTTTATATTAATTATTTTTATTTTCTCGTTTTTGAAGGACAGCGCCACCCATTTAACACGCTGTGTGCAGTATTAGGGTAAGAAGTGGAAAATGTGGTTTCTGTACTAAGTTCCCTCTGCTTATCCATCTATATGCCAACAACAACAACAACAAGGATGAATTGAGATTGAAGATATTGTCTGAATGGCCCAACAATCTGTGACGGTGGTGCCAGCCCACAGACCATAACACACTTACTCTGCTGTCCCAAATGCCCGTGTTGATTTGACTAAGGTAACATGGCTAAATATTGCAGTCAACATGACTATATACTAGCAAAATACAATCTGAACTTTCCAAGTGTTGACACGAATAAGACCGCCTACAGCTAGCTTGAATTTTCGATCCAAGTGGGGAAGTCATAGAGCATCAAAGCACCGAGTGAGAGTCGAAGCCAAAACCATTGTATTTACTCCTGCTGTTTTACATATTCTCATAAATTAATTAAAGTTCTAGTGACATTAACAAAAACAAATAAAAGTTTCAAATTCACCTTGTAACGTGGCGTGAAAGAAATCCCACCCCTACTATTCAAAACATTTAATTAACATCAACCCCTTTGTTACGAGTATTCAAGTTATTCAAAGAATTTAGCGACTAATTACGACACGCCTAGGCTTAGACCTTTCTACCCTATCTGTATACAAAGGATGACCTTAGGTATATATTTTTAATTTTGAATAGATATTTTTAATTGCAATGTATATAGTTATACGAATGGTTATACGAAAAACTAGTTTTTACTTGTGGCTTCGTTCCCGTCGAATTGAATTAACTAAGAGTTGTGTACACATGAGGTGAACCCTGCTCGGTAAACTATCCACAACAGCCTTTTTCAGTTCGGATCAGTGGTATTTGAGATTTGCGCGTTCAACCAAACAAACTTTCTAACTTTATTATATTAGTATAGATGTATAGAGGAAAATGCTTAAATAGAATATGAAATTTTAAGAATAAATCATAATTATGTTAGATTTTTAATTATTTAGCCGTCGTGGCGTAGGCGATCAATGTCGGATTGTAAATTTAACGAACGTTCGATTCTCAATGAGGGGAAAATTTGGCGGAAAATGGTAAGCGGAGAGTCTTAACGTTATGCTTCCTCGACCAGCCCTGCTATGCGGAAAAAATGTGTATAGAATAGTTTTATACACTAGGGTCCGTCACATGCTGTGCACGGCGGCGGGAGCTGAGCGAAGCTATGTTACGCAATGTAATTAAAAAAACTAAAAGGTACTTAAAATAAAATTACTTTTTAAAAATCACCAAACTATTTTGCTGGGATCACCGTGACTTCTACACGTTCCTGCAAAATTTCAGAGCTGTTTAACGGTCTTGGAGGGTAGTATTACAACGAAACTCACTTTTGACCAGTAAAACCACTATTTATTAGGTAACTGTGTTGCTTACGGCAACATACTATAAATATTTCCCAGATCGGACTTTGTAATTCCTCAGCATTTTAGATAGAAAAATAATTTTGTATATCTGTATTGCACATTCAGTATTCATCTTTTCATTCATCTGTATTTTATAATGTGTACTTACTTATACTATAACTACTTAGACATGTAAATAAACCAAAAAGGCTTTAAATTTCTTTTATTTCCTCAGGTTTCATTATTCGTACTAGTCAATAGTCGCTTGAAAATTCCACATCTCCCGGTTTCCATAATATTTTCGAGAAATCCTCCCTTAGCTCTCCGCACACCTTAATCGGCCTACATGTCACATTTCATTTTTCTTAGTCCAGTACATTAGGTCATACGTTGTCCAGTCAGTCAGCAAAGGAAAAGTTTTATATATTATATTTGAATATTTTTCTCTAACAAACAAGTATATAATTTTGACATAACTAATATGATGTATCTTATCAAAGCCTTTACGAGGTGATAAATTAAACAATGACATTGCCACTTGGTGGGATGGCCGTGGGGGTGACTCGCCTTATCGTGGCTGTAAACTTTATTAGACCTTAAATAAACTTCCACTAGATTGTGATTTATTTATTATAGCAAATGAAATTATAACACTTAGTTAAAGTTTTAAAGTTAGTGTTAAGATACTCCATTCTTCATTTTTAGGTAATTTTTTTTGAAACACTATGTTGACTGACGGAACCAAACATCGTGTTTTGGCATTAATAGAAAGGAATTCTGAATGTATAAAAAACCGGTCAAGTTAGAGTTGAACTCTAGAGTCGAACGCCAAGTACAACTTATAAAGTAAACAATAAAAGTAGACACATTTTTAGTTTAGTAGTGTTTGTGTTTTTTTTTGTAGCGTCATAAGAACGGTATAATTTTTTAACTTTCCACAAATAAATGTTCATTGTCCTAATGTGGTGGCGTTTTCTATATTCACATACATATAACTATTTAAAATAGTATCTATTTTCTATTATCTTTTTAAGATGTTATACAAACGGAACGAACGGGAAGTAACCCGCCACTCACTCACGGAAGTGCTCGGTGGGTAATATCCGGACGTCGCTCAGAGCGCCGCAACTAATATAAGGCTATTATCTGGCAAATTGTTTCACATGGTGCTCCAGAGTTCCCTCATTTAATTAGTTTCAGCAAGTTATGCTGACTTTGTGAACTGGTCGAAGCGTTTTAGTTATTGGATATGCAGTATGCTATAAGTTTCGTAGTGGAACGGCTGTGGTGCATTGGATAGCTTATATATGTTGATAATAGATTTAAATAACAGTATGGAATGTTTTCCCATCCGTCCGTCTATTAGGGCGTCGTGGCACAGCATCTGACTGTAAATGCGAATGACGCGACGGGACATGTGTTCGATTCTAACGAGTGGAATTAAATTATTTTATATTGGGCGGAAAATAGGAAACGAAATATCTTAACATGTTCACTAAGTGCCTTGCCCTGTTATATACAGGATACAGCGTGAAGCTAATTTCAATTTTAAATTATAATAAATTTAATTTAAGAACGGTTATGGTGCAGTTGGAGAGTGTAGATGGTAATAGATTTAAATACAACTGAGGAATATTTTTATAAGTAACGATCATACAATGGTGATGTTATATGAATATACAATGTCGATATTTTCATACGAATTTCACATTTTATTCAATTTTAAACCTACTCAGGTCATGAATTTGAATTAAGTTATTAGACATATCCTAACTATAGGTAATCTTCCTGCCTTTAAACTTCACAAATCAAATATTTTTCCAGTAGTAGAGCCTATATATAGACTTCATCGATCAACAGATTATCTGACATAAAAAAAACCAACAGTAGAACTTGAGACCCGCCACTCAACACGCAATACCTCCAGAGTATGGCAGAAAGTGGAGAACGGAAGCGTTTTAATGTCTTCACATTAGGTTCCCAGGTTCCCCCTAATTTGCTATGTCCGGGATACAGCGTGAAGCTAAAAATAGCTTGTTTTTTCGAACTTGAGGTTTGTTAGCCCTACTGGTTTTTACAGCGACATCAGGTGGATAGGGAAGAGGGTACTCTCTCCCTGGAAAAATGCAAGCACTATGTGACCTGTGCGGAGGTGAACATCGGAAAGGGTGTCCCCTGCAGGACTCAAACCTCGGCTTGCCGTCGAGCGGAAAAATAACTCAAAATTAGGGCGTACAATTAAATGAACTCTTTTCCTTTATAATATGAGTAAGAATAAAAAATGAGGCCAGTCGTGGCGCAGTGGCACGAGGTGTGACTGTAAAACCGACTGGTTGTGGGATCGATCCCCACCGGAGGATATGAAATATTTACTTAAATTTATATTTCCATTTCTTCGCCCTGGTGTCAAGGTTAAGCGCGGCGTTGAGTTCTGCTACTCAACACGCAATGCCTCCAGAATTCGGCAGATGTGAAGCTGATTTATTTATTTTATTTTTATCTTGTGTCACAAAAGTTTCATTACAATCCATTATTTTTATTTATAATCTAAAAAAAAATATCTCAAAAATTTAATTCAATACATCACACTCTGCAGACTGCAGACAGCACAGTATAAATAGTCCGTGAAATAAGGCGTGTGATGACAAAACGATGGTCTCGACTCCGCGCGCGGCGTACGCGCATGCCGCAGTTAATCCCCGCTTTCCTGCTGATTTCGTGTGTCATTGACTTATATTTCAGGCAAATCGTAATAAATCTGGAATTAACATGTTCGCGGACACACATACTCGTATATTATTAGTACATATTAGGTGCTAGTCATGGCGCAGGTTCACACAGGTGTGAACCTGAAACCGATAGGTTGTAGGTTCGATTGCTATATGAGAAAATGAAATATTTAATATTTTCATTTCTTCGCTCGAGGCAAATCGCGACGTTGAGTTCTGCCATTCAATACCCGCCATTCTCCAGAATTTAGCGGGAAGTAGAGACCACATTTCAACACTTAACTACTACAGGATACAAGATGTAAAAAACTTACGTAAACGTTCATATTCGGATAAACATGCGTTCATATTCGGATAAACATATATAGTTTGAAAGGAAATTCTTTTTGAATGACAAAAATGCTTACGCATTAGAGTGTATTAAAGATAATATAGACAGCTTATCATGGCAATCAAAAATACTGATTGCTTACTGTCGTCTCTTATTATTTTGGTGTCGAGGCCATGAGACTAAATGGTATTCATGTCTGAAGATTGTGGTCACGGTGGAACGTATGTTTTCATCAAAGAGCTCTTTTTTGTGTGAATCCACAACGGGCTTAAAACCAAGTATGTTCTGCGAAAGCATCACAGATTTATTCATTTGTAACAAATTTAATTAATTAATTTTATATTAAATATATATTAAAAATAATTAATTTTAGAGATATTGCAAAATTTTGATATATTCTAAACATCATAAGAACAAAAGCTACGCACAAATTTCAAATATTGTATCAGATTGTATATACGTTAGTATAAAAGTGATTGATTCCCGCGAAGTAGCTGGAGGCACAATTTCCCTTCATTTCCTGAAGCATAACATGAATTATTAACTTTTAATGTAGAACTTTGAACCCGCAAAAAATTAAACAACAAATTTAATATATCTTTTTCTAACAAAATTAAAAAAATATATCAAAACATCTTATCATAAATGCGTTGTTTGTAGATATGATTTCCACTTGGAGGAATGATTTTTTGTCATTTGATTTGGCAAGACAAAGCGTCGTGCGGAAAATAGAGAACGGAGTGTCTTGACACTAGATTTTCCCAGTCTACCTTGACATGCGGTAAAAATGTGAAACAATATTATATTGTCAATTTCAACTATTTGTAAGATTGTCTACTATTATTCGTATTCGTATTTCGTATTATTATTCGCGTTGCGTGTTGAGTGGCAGAACTCAACGCCGCGCTTAACTTTGACACTAGAGCGAAGAAATGGAAATATAAATTTAAGTAAATATTTCATCTCCTCGAGTGGGGATCGAACCCACAACCAGTCGGTTTTACAGTCACACTTCGTGCCGCTGCGCCACGACTACTTTATTTGATAAATTCGGTTTTCTTAGGTATTCTAACGGCAACCAGATTTATTATATGCAGGTTCTTATCCCAGACGTGTACACATTCATTTACATTGTGGAACAAAACGATTTACATTTTTACTTTTGTTTGAAGAGATTCTTCTTTGTAAGGAAATCCGCCTCAGACATTACGAGTTATTTCTCTGACAGGTGTATGAAATTAAAATGGATTATCGTGAATAAATCCTAGAAACCATATTTCTGTCCTTGTATGGTTAAGGCGCTAATCTTAAGAATTACAATTTTGATTCGAAAATATAATTTTGTATTGGATAGTTAATTTATCGGTGGATGTATAGGCACTCGATAAGATGAAATATTTATTGAATTTTTTATTTCCATTTCTTCGCTCTGGTGTCGAGGCAAAGCGCGGCGTTGAGTTCTGCCATACAACACGCAATGCCTCTAGAATTCGGCTGAAAGTGGGGGAACGAAGTGACTTAATACTAGGTTCCCTCTGCCGAACCTGCTGTGTGTGTGTGTGTGAGTGTGTGTGTGTGTGTTAGTGTGTGCGTGTGTGGTATTTTAATCGTTCACTCCATTTATCAATGAAATATTTAATGTTTTCATTTTTTCGGTCTTGTGTCGAGGCAAAGCGCGGCGTTTGCCAACAATCCCTTTCCCCCCGGCTACATGCGAGCTACATCGTGAAGCACTCCACTTATCCTTATAAAATAATAAAAAAAAAGACCAAGCAAATTCGCGGCCAACCATCTAACTTCTCAAATCGATTCTCAAAATCGAAAAGGAAACTGAATTTATTACACGCATTCGCATCTCCAATCCTACAATGTATTATGGAATGGGAATAAATCTGCGCCAGGTCATCGCTTGTACGACTTGGAGTGATCATTGATTTGACAGCCCCTTGCTTTATGTCGTACAAACATTTTAATACATTCGGACTGACTAAATTTGAATTTTATTCCCTTATTTTAGAGCTTATTTTGGTTTTTTTGATGGAAAATTTAAGTTTGTCGCTGGTACCTTTATATTTTGATATAGACGTTCGGCACTTAGAACGCCTTTGATGAATTAACTTGTCGGATACTCAGATCTCGTTACCTTTGCAGGTACGAGAATGTATTAATTTAATATACGATGGATGTGTAGTTGTAACTTGTGCTGCTCATCTTGAAGGTAGGTTTTGAATATAAAAGAAGAGTAATTTTAGTAATATTTTTGTTAGTGTGTCCTTGAAAACGTGGGAAAGATTTTTTTGTTTCACTATATTTAGTACAAAGTAGATTAGAAATTGGGAAACTAGTGTTAAGACAGCCTGTTCCCCTTATTAGTCTTCCAGATTTCTGGAGGCGTTGCGTGTTAAGTGGCGAAACTCAAGTGGAATTCGACACCACAACCTGCCACGTTTCCAGTTGCACACTTGTGCACCTGCACCACAATTGCTCTTAGATAGGATTTTGGAAATTTAAAAGTGGGAAAAATTGAGTTATTATTACCTACGCAAAGGAAATTGGAAACTATAGTTTATAGAGAGATAAGTATATTTAGCTTCATACAGTATTCTTCATATAACACGTATGTATAAAAGACAGCTTCACGCTGTATCACGCGAGCAAGGTAAGCGAGCCTAGTCTTAAGACACTTCGCTTCTTTCCTTGTGCCAAATTTTGGAGTAAAACTCAATGCAGCGCTTTGCCTCGATATCAAAGCGGAGAAATGAAAATATTAAATATTTAATTTCCTCGGATTGGAATCGAAACCACAACAGTCACACGCTCTTGCCCCTGTGCCACGACTTACCTCATTTCAGTAATTATTTCAAATATATAAATAACATTTATTTCCGGATAAACAAGCAACTTCACCTAAATACAAATATAAATTGGCACATTCTTTTAATTTACATCAAAAGAAATGTTAGACTCGTCCTTATGTTTTTAAATGTTTACACATCGCATCGAATCGATTGATTACTTTGAACCGTGTCCTACTTATGTACGTGTTTTTACACAGATGTTTTTAAAATATTTAAAAATTTGAGATTTTTAGTTTTTTTTTAAATGGCGACAAGCGGAAATTAGAATGAAAAATCTAATTTATTAATGAACATTTATGTTCGTATACGTGCATTGAGTTCCAATAAACACGAAATGTCTCGCAAATTGGGTGGAGTGTGGGGACGGAGTGTCTTAACACTAGGTTACGTCTGCATACCTTGGGTGCGCCTAGGATTGTAGACGAGGTATATAGCGGTGAAGCAAAAAAACATACATATTTTTATTTTCAAATAGCTTTTATAGTTGAAAATCTTGTTATATATAGTATTTTTCCCCCACGATCTAGTTATTGAGATTTTTAAATCTACATCTAAATCATCCATATTTAATATCATTCCTCGAAAAGGACATAAAGACTTCTCCATACTCTAACTACCTTATAAAACATTTCCTCGAGTGTAAATCGAATTTACGACCGTCTCGTTTACAGAGCGACATTGCGTTCTAATACACGGCCTGATTACGCAAAACAACAATAGAAAAAACAAAAAAATAATTGATACTTCAACGAAATCCACCACAGAACGCTCACAGCCATTCAACATGATGTTTAAGAAGTTTCGATGTTTCCAAAGGTTCCTTTTTGGTGTATTTCGGTCACACCTTCGCTCTGGCGCGTCGCCAGCCGCGCCAGAGCGGACACAACAACGGACTAATAGCCAATTATTATCGGTTAAATACAGCTGTTGATGGTTCTGTTTAGAGCATTGCTTTGTTGGTTTACTGTTAAGTGAGGTCGGTGCTTATTGTGATATTGTACGTGAGGTTGAGCTATCGTTTATTATATGGAATAGTTTTGATTTCTTTATGAATATTGTGTTAAATGTTACTATTTTTGTCACTTTTTATCAATACAATTTAATATTTTTCACTTAAAAAGCTTTATAGGCGATCGTGGCACAGCGGCACAGATTTTGACTGTAAACGTGATAGTTGTTAGTTTAATTCCCACTCGACGGAATGATGTATTTTGATTTCTCGGCATTCAATCTCGTGTCTCAACACGTGTCATGCAATGCATCGAAAATTAGGAGGGAAGAGGGAAACGAATTGTCGAATCCTCGTGGGATTTGAAACTTAACGCTGTATTCCTCACATAGCAGAGGGAACCTGAGAACTCAGTGTTAAGACATTTTGTTCCTCAATAAGACTTCTTTTCCTCACTTTATAAGAAAATGTGTCTTAAACGGCGGAACACAACGACGTGCTTTTTTATTAGAAATGATAATATTAAATAATTAATTTCCCCGAGTGGGAATTGAAACTAAAACTGTCGCATTTATAATCACTTGCTTGCTTGTGCCCCTGCGTCAAGACAGCTTCAATATTAAAGGTATTATATAAGTAAATGGTTGAGTAGAATGTAATGGAATTGCAAGCCAATATGTAAAGAAAATCAGCTTCACGCTTTATCCCGCACCGCCCGCCCGCCCGCGAAACCACAAGCAGTCACACTTTGTGCCCCTGCGCCACGACTAGTCCCAACGTGAAAAACCTTATAGTATCAGTATCAGCTTCACGCTGTATCCCGCACACAGCAGTGTAGGCAGAGGGAACCTAGCGTTAAGACACTTCGTTCCCCACTTTCTGCCGAATTCTGGAGGCATTCCGTGTTGAGTGGCAGAACTCAACGCCGTGCTTTGCCTCGACACCAGAGCGAAGAAATGGAAATATAAATTTAAGTAAATAGTTCCAACTCCTTGAGTGGGGATCGAACCCACAACCAGTCGGTTTTACAGTCACACTTTGTGCCACTGCGCCACGACTGGCCTCAAAAATCCAAAACTGCCCAAATAAACCCTATAAGTAATCTATTTTCCTTTATTTTTTATTAATTTTGAACTTCCCATCAAATCCCATGGCAAATATCACCTCGTATATCTATTGCTATACAAAGGATTGTGATGATTGTAACAGCTATCGTGTCATCGGTGCATCAGTGTGTCGGATCGTGTCAACAGTGCCGTGCTCGGAGGCATTTAGCCGCCATCGCCAACACCAGTTGTAACGAACGTTCGGCTTTTGTAGCTTACGTTGTGATCTCATAGAAGTGGGACTTGGGATAGATATTTTTCTAGTAATTCATTATATGAAAAAAAATAATAATCTAAAGATTACTAATAAAATTATATACATATATACAATTTTGAAAAACTGGTTCAGCACTTTTTGATAAGATCAACTTTTTGCTTTTAGACGTTCTTTTGTTCTTTAAAATTTCTTTCAAAATAACTTTTTTTTTTCGAATTGAATGAAATAGGTTTACAACCTGTACCTATTGCAACATTATCAACGGTATATTACAAAGTTTATATGCTGGATTACTAATTCAGGTGGGATTTCTTTGGGAAAATCTAATAACAATTGATATTGATTGAAAGCTGCTTTTATCAATTGGAACATCAATCCAATTGATAAAAGCAGCTTCACACTTTCAGTGTTGAGTAGGTAAATCTTATGTAAAGATCGTTCACCATTATGTGCACAATATTCGAGACATTGCATTTTGGGCATCGAATCTTAACGCCGCGCTTTATCTACGAGTACTAGAATCTATTATCATCTAACTTTAGAGAGCCAAGTCATATTAGTGACAAGTTACTTCGTCGTCCATTATCCCAATATTTTGAAATATTTCTTGTTGGATCAAACAAATTTTTTCGCTTTATTTTGAAGAATACCTACATCCATAGCGTATACTCAAATATATCATGTGACTTAAAATAACGTTTTCCTAAAAAGTATGTTTTACTTTAGATAATCAAATCATGGAGAGAAATAAAATATTTCGCTTTATAATCACAAAATTGAGAGGCGTCTATACAAATTTTATACACTAAAACATATCATGTAAAGCAAACGAATTCTCTTAAACTCATCCTGTTCTATGACCATTTACGTGCCTCGATCTCGTTAGAGCAGTGCTTTGTTCATTATGCTCTAGGACTGGACGACGGACGGACGGTCAACTTCATAATTATCGTTTGTCTGACATACGACAATATATGTATATATGTATTGGCATGTTATGACTCTTGTTTGGGAGCTTTTGGTTTTGGGGAAATTGGATTTGGGATTAGTTAATGTAGGAAAGGTAGTTAGCTTTTTGGGGTATTTTTGACTGACGGAATAACCGATACGCTTGGGACGCTACGGCTGGCCTCAAATATTATTTTTTTTATGTTTAAATACGAGCTTTTTTACTTATTAGAGAAGAATATACCACAGAAGCGGTCTTATATCTATAAATTTTATGGCACTCTGCTGAAGCATCAGCACTCTTTAAAAAAATAGCAAATAAAAACATATAAATACACATTTTTTTATGGACTTTTTCTTTTTAAGTTATAGTAAATTCTGTTTTTAATGGATAGCTTAAAATATTGCCTTAATTAAAGAATTAAGGCGTAGCTGTGAAATATTCGATGTTTGGCAATAGTTGTAGGCTCAAATCGTAGGTTTTCTCGATAGGTAAGCGCAGCGTTGAGTACCGCCACATAACACACCTCCAGGATCGCCGAAAAGTAGGAAACAGAATAGCCTTACTGGGAAAGGAGTGTCTCAACATCAGGTTTCCAGGTTCCCCTTGCTTACCCCTAGTTTTATACCCCAGTTTTATAATTTTAGTATAGGTTTAGCTCCAGAGACTTTAAATGTACCTATGTAAAGTGGACAACAAAATAATGTAACATAAATTTTGCTTTTCCTGCAGTATGTGAAAAGCATATGGAAACAAAAAATATTATTCCACATCTATTCAGAGACTGCAGGATGAGTATGGGAAGTAGATTTATTTCGATAAAACATATAAAAATTTAAATATTCTGTGAAGCCTTAATTATTATGCTAAATGCATCTATCGGATCACAGAATAAAAATATTAGAATAGACATTTGTACATACGAGTATGTATGTATGTACTTACA
The DNA here is from genome assembly GCA_013421005.1 of Heliconius erato x Heliconius himera. NCBI lineage: Eukaryota > Metazoa > Arthropoda > Insecta > Lepidoptera > Nymphalidae > Heliconius > Heliconius erato x Heliconius himera. Next base: position 34,602 of record JAATLQ010037386.1, read on the forward strand.
AATACTAGCTGTAACCACAGATAAAGTGGACAGAAAGTGAGGACGGGTGTTTTAACACTAGACTATTTTTATGTTTATCCTGTATAGCATATATATGTAAAAGGATTAATTCTAAGCGAAGCACAGTATCTGGCGTCAATCCATGGTTGTAGGTAAAATTCCGCTTCTTCTTTTTTTTAGCTTCCCGCAGTATTCAGCGTGGTAGGGTAGACACTCCTTTTCTATTAAAACACTCCCGCTTACCACTTTCCTCCGAAATCTAGAGGCGTTGCGTGTTGAGTGGCGGTACCCAACGTCGCGCTTTGTCTCGTTACCAGGACAAGGAAATTAAAACTCAGTTTAAAAAAACATCACTGAGTGGGAACTGAACCTATAGCCTGTCTCGTTTACAGTCGCACGTTTATGCCCCTGAGCCACGACCGGCGTCCGTTTCGGAAATTAGATATTTCCGTTTTCCCCACTCCGTTAGTCTTAACTCTGAACACTCAATTGTTCAAATTCAGGTAGAACATCTTGATATTAAGCACTCTCTGCCTACCCTGTTGTATTAGAAACTGACAAATTCTAACCAACTAAAACTACTATATAACACATTTTAACATGCCATTTCTATCTTACCATCTAACATGTCTTTTTTTTGTATACTTCTAAGAGTACATACAAAACCAAACGTGGAGTGTGACGTTTCAAGATTCCAGCCGGGAATCGATCCCATGAGCATTATAGCAAAAACTAGTGACTGCAATGATACAGCCTCTTTAGATTGCGAGATATATTTCTTGATAGATAATTTATACGTTCAGCGATAACATTAAAAGCACCGTTATAATTAATAGTTTTAGCTGATTGACAAATGAATTTATTACTTTTTTTATTGTTATGGTCGTAGTTGTTATGGTTGTTCTTAGCTGTTATGTTTTTCGTATTTTCCCATCCCTTTATATTTTGTTGTTTAGTCTATAAATCAAAAATTTGATTAATATTATTAAATTTATGGGTGTATAGGTGATATTTCCATTTTATTATGATTTCTGGTATACTATACGGATTCTCATATTCAATAATTCATCAGGAAAATACATATTTCGATTTTTTTGGCTTGGCTGACAATAAAAATTAAATAAATGAGCTTCACGCTGTATCCCGCACACAGCAGGGTAGGTAGAGGAAACCTAGTGTTAAGTCACTCCATACCCCACTTTCTGCCGAGTTCTGGAGACATTGCGTGTTGAGTGGCGGAACTCGACGCCGTGCTTTGCCTCGACACCAGAAGGAAGAAATTAAAATATAAATGTAAATAAATATTTCATTTCCTCGAGTAGGCATCGAACCCACAACCAGTCGACTTTACCTACACTTTAGTTACACTTTGTGCCCTTGCGCCACAACTGGCCTTAATAATTTGTTTATATGTATAACCTTTTTATATTAAAAGAAAAATGGCATGTTGGGTAATTAATTTGTTTTACTAGATCAAAAAATAATCTATCTTAAAAAAATCGGTTAATCGGAGATCGATGCGAGGCTGTAAGGGGAACGAAAAAACAGCTTAATAATTTTGTATCTATAATTTTCCCCTTCCGTATTTTTTCCTTTATTTGTGTTATAATTTCTCATTTTGTGCCAATTTTATTAACTGTAGGTTAACTGGAAGTACCCTGTAGCACCAAATACGTTACACAAATGCTCATTTGAATTCATTAACTTCGGTAGGCGAGTCCGACTCGCACTTAACCGATTTTATTTAGTTATACAACTCTATAGACTATATCTGTTTATAGTAGATAAAATATATAGCTACGATTTTTTTAAATGTCACCTTCGCTACAAAAGCTCAAATAATAAATCAAGTTCGATCATTTATATTCATAGAAAAAGAAATGTAAGCTCACGTGAGCTTTCTATATAGGTGTTTATAAAGAAAATAGCATAAAATTATTACTTTATACAGCACCCATACAACATATATGGAACTTAAGGCATCAAAGCTTACCTCCATACTTTATTTACACCTTACAATTGAGTTTTTAATATTGAGAAAAACTGAAAATTTCAATGACTGGGTGAGTTTGTGATTTATTACAATTTTCTTGTAAATTTATTAACTTGATCGCTTTGTTACCTAATTGGGATTTAAACTAAATCGGCATTATTGATGGTAGTGGGTTTGAATTTTATATAAGGAATATGTTTTTTTTATTGCTGACTTTTTTAAAGTAGGATAGATTATGTGTTGCCAACTAAAATAGATTCAAACATCACAGAGAAGACAGAAAATTTATCGCTGAGTTAATATTACGTGTAAAAAATAAATCAATTAAATAAAAGTTTAAGCATTATTGATGGTAGTGGGTTTGAATCTTATATAAGGAATATGTTTTTTTTTATTGCAGATTTTTTTTTTAAAGTAATATAGATTATGTGTTGCCAACTAAAATAGATTCAAACATCACAGAGAAGACAGAAAATTTATCGCTGAGTTAATCTTACGTGTAAAAAATAAATCAATTAAATAAATATAAAATAAAGTGGGGATCGCACCCACAACCAGTCGCATTTACAGTCACACAGTAAACGCGACTGGTTGTGGGGCGTGGCGCCCCTGTGCCACGACTGGAATCTAATTTAACTATTTTAAAATTATGTAAATAAAATATATATTCAAATAATGGTATACGAGTATGTTTCAATAAATATAAAATTAAATAAAAATGATAAAACTTTTACACGTACACAGCAGGGTAGGCAGAGGGAACCTAGAGTTAAGACACTCTGTTTCCCGCTTTCTGCCGAATTCTGGAGGCATTGCGTGTTGAGTGGCAGAACTCAACGCCGAGCTTAACCTCGACAGCAGAGCGAAGAAATGGAAATATAAATGGAAGTAAATATTTCATCTCCTCGAGTGGGGATCGAACCCACAACCAGTCGTTTTTACAGTCACACCTCGTGCCGCTGTGCCACGACTGGCCTCATTGGCCTCATTTAAATATACTTAAAGTTAAAATTATAAAAAACATAGAACCGATTTCAAAATTATACTTGTGCGTACAGACTTTATGAAACACTAAATTGTAGAAAATAATATTTTAATTACTTCAAAATAAAATAATAAAAAAAATGTAGAAAAACAAAAACCCCGACTGCATAAAACTAAAAAGGAAATAAACAAGCCCAACAATTTATTAGGATTAACAGTCGGGACCTCTTTAAATTATGCGGGGTTCCTGGTAAAGATTTTATTGATTGAAGAATTACTTATAGGTCCCGACTGTTAATCCTAATAAACTGAAAACTTGGGCTTGTTTATTTTCTATTTCCCGACTGCTGAATATAGAACAAGTGAATGAAGTGGTATATTTGGGAAGTATGTTCAGTAGAGATGGAAGAAACGAAATGAATGTGAAAAGGTGTATTGCTGCCGGTAATAGGATTAATAGTTGCATTGATGAGACGGCAAAACGTCAGTACAGCTCTACGTTTCGCCGTACTCAATGCAGAGTTGGTACCGACGCTGTTATACTGCAGCGAAACGTGGGTACAGAAGAAGAATTAAAGAAATATAAATGCTGTGGATAAGCGTTCCTTTCGTAGGATATGCGGAGTCAGCTTAGCTGATGGAATCTGCAATGAAGAGATACACAGAATGACAGGTACTAGCGAGGATGTCACGGTGAGAATGAAGGATAAAGTGTTTAGCTGGTTTGGGCATATCGATCGAATGAGTGATGAAAGAATGGCAAAAAAAGATTTATGATGGAGAAGTGAGCAGTAGGAGAGGAAGGGGGAGACCTCATCTGTCCTTCGAAAATACCGTTTCAAAGACACTGGAGGAAGGTGGCGTTAAAAACATGAGGACACCCCGGAGGGCATGTATGAAGAGGTTGATGGCAGTGGACGACGCTAAAGAAGTATGCACAGACTAGTGTTTGGCGCTTCGTTCTCTCTGACTACCCCACTAGGTTTACAGAGTGGAGCTAAATTCAGTTTAATTAGTTAATAAATATTTAACATCGTGTTTATCATAAAAATTATATTATTATGAATTTGCAACACGCAAAGTCAGGTCGGAATGTATGTCAATAAAATATTTATAAGGAAAGCCGGTTGATACCTTCATTTCTTTGGAAGCAGGCGGCATACAGAAAGGCAAGAACAGCATTCAATAGATGTTACTTGATCCGTGGAACGCAACGACACTATCAATAAGGATTCATTATATATAGGCATGTTACAGGTAAAAAAAATAAGAAAATCTAAGGGAAATTACTTAAAATTGTTCACTTTTTGTCTTTATAGATCCTTAACCTTTATTAAGGTAGACAGAAAACTTTGTTTTAAAGTACTTTTCTTGATTATTATTTATTAATTTACTTAAGTAGGATTTGACTAAACTAGCATCGCTGTCTGAGGAGGCTAATATTCTGTTCCTGTTACATCCGAACTAGCCCAGCCTACCCTTTTCGCCTTCGCTCTTACTTAAGTGGAAATAATGAAATTACATCGAAACTATTAGACTGCTGCGATAAATCTAATATGTGAAAAGAAAAGATTTTTTCAATTTAAAAATATTGTTACTTAGATTAGCGCGCTCAACCAAACAGATTTCAAAATGTAACAGTTTAAAGGTAAAGATATATAGTAAGTTAAACGCTCATAGTGTGATACCTTAACCCATATCTAACAAACATATATACAATAGAACAATTTTTTCTCACATTCTTCTGGACAAGATTTTCTTTGCCAATTTCAGACTTAGAATGTTATGGCATTCTCTACTATGAAAATTCTCGATACTTATTAATGTTAATGTCAATTTTATAAAAGGAATGTAGAACATACGCTTTTGACGCCATCTTGGTGCAGTGGAACGCGGCGCAGCGGTGTAGCGATTGATTGTACATATTTTGGTTATGGGTTCAATTCTCAATTAAGGAGATTATTGTTAAAAATTTACTTGACGCTGTAACCCACACATAGCAAGGTAGGCAGAGGGCACCTAGTGTTAAGACACTCCGTTTCAATTTGCGCCGAATTCTGGAGGCATTGCGTGTTGAGTGACGGATCTCAACGCCGCGCTTTGCCTCGATACCAGAGCGAAGTGATAAAATTACAAATTTAAATAAATATTTCATTTCCTCAAGTCGGTATCGAACCCACAACCAGCCGCGTTTATAGTTACACACTTATGCCTCAGAGCCACGAGTGATCTCAGTGATTGCATATAAATAACTGGATTATTTTTATTTAATTAAAAATAAAGAATGTCTGAAAAACATTTGATTCGCTGGTTTAATCTTACTTAATGAATTATTTAAATATCTGATTTAAAAATATAGTCCAACGTCAGATTTAAATTAACAACGATTAATGGATATAGCTTGACAAAGTGGATATATAATTCAATTTGACTGCTCCGTAGCAGTAACATATTTTTGTAACTTTAAAATATTTTAAATGAAACTCTTTAACAGGATTTATAAAATATATTTCTGACATTTTGAATTTTCTCTATTTTTATACATTTAAAATGTGTAAAAATCGCAAAAATTTAAGATCTTATTAACTTTGGAATAGTTAGTTGGGTATTGTATAAAGTAGTTTGTTCAGTTTTCAGAATTTTCAGAAGGTAAACGCTAATAATTATTTCACATAAATATCCCAAAACTTGAGAGATAATAGTAAAATGTAAACTACAATAGTAGAGTTAAATAAATATAGTAAAGAAATTACAGTAGTCAATAGTTGAATAGCTATAGAAGGAAAGGGCGTCGCGTCGGTGAGTAATTGTTGTATAAACGGACCCGACTCTGACGTTTTTGTAGTTATCGACTCAACGCCTTATATATCGACGTTATTTGTGAAACTGCACAGAGTAAGCTGTCAAAGATTATATTTGGCTTACGTATTTTATTTTGCTTCACGCTGAATCCAGGGTAGACAGAGGAAAGTTAGTGTAAAAACATTAAATTTTCCTTATATCGCTTTATTATCATTATCAACTTTATCTTTATCTTCTCTTTATCTTAGCTTGAGCGAGGAAATGAAAATAATTCCTCCGAGTGGAAATCGAACTTCCAATCGTCGCTGCGAAGCATTAGCTTAAAACGGCCTTTTAGTTTCTCGATAAGATATATCTAAGATGTTTATTTTTGTTAAGATTTTTATTATTAATCATCCTATTTACTTTTTGCAGTATAAGCAAATATAATTTATTGTTAAGATACTCCATTCTCCATTTTCCGCTGGATTCTAGAGGCATTGCGTGTTAATTGGCGGAACTCCAGGCGACTTAACCTCCACAACAGAGTGAATAAATGAAAATATTAAATATTTCATTATAGTTCTCAAGTGGGGATCGGACCCACAAACAGTCACGTTTACAGTCACATACTTGTGTTCTTTGCGCCACGACTGTGTTATTAGTTAATATAATAAAATGTGAAATGCCTCTGTTTTTCTTTAGTCTTTAAAATTTTAAAATTAATTCAAGTGCAATCTAATTTATTTATTTTTTTATCACCTTACAAGGCATTGGGATGAATTTAGTGACAAATCACTCCATTCTTTATTTATTGTTATGAAATCATTTCTTTTTTCTAAATATAGCTGAGTAGGTGGAGGGAACCTAGTGTCAAGATACTTCGTCCCCCTCCAGTCCAGACATTGATTGCGTAGATTAGTTGCCTTTCTCCACTCTGATAAATAAAGACGAGGCATTGGGTTCCGCCATCTACAACAACGGCATTAAGGATGTGCTTTATTCCTTTGCTCAAAGTTAATTTAGCGAACTCGTGACTTGTAAAACTAGCGCCACGGTCTGTTATTAAGCGTCGAGGTACCCCAAATAATGAAAAATACTCTAAACATTTCTAGTAGTTTTACTAAACATTTCTAGTAGTTTTACTTTTGCAATCTCTCACAGCTTTTATAAAAATATATTTAGTAAACGAGTCTATTACAGCTAACACGTACTGATTCTTCTTTTTTTTTTTTTTTTTTAGCTTCACGCTGTATCCCGCACACAGCAGGGTAGGCAGAGGGAACCTAGTGTTAAGACACTCCGTTCCCCACTTTCTGCCGAATTCTGGAGGGATTGCGTGTTGAGTGGCAGAACTCAACGCCGCACTTAACCTCGACACCAGAACGAAGAAATGGAAATATAAATTCAAGTAAATATTTCATCTCCTCGAGTGGGGATCGAACCCACAACCAGTCGGTTTTGCAGTCACACCTCGTGCCGCTGCGTCACGACCGGCCTTAACAGATTCTTCTTTTTACTTCAAAGAAATGGCCCATAGTGATCCGCATGTAAAGTGTCAAATGGCTTATTAATTATTTAAATAGAATGTAAATATTCTTCTTTCGGATCAGCTGGAATTTATTAAAAATATATTTTGTCCAATTATGTAATGAATTTTCTCATATTTTTAAAGCAGTAAACTTTCTTGATACGTTCATAGGTTTTATCAAATCTGGAATGGCCATTTTTATCATGGTTCATTTGTAATATTTTCCATCTTGCTGTTTTAGGAGCAACCCATAGTAATGTTGTCACTTTTAACTACTATATACAATCGATGATTCTTAAGTGTGAAATTATTTTTAATTTCAATCATCTTTTTCTTCATCACTTTTAGGATCTTGTAGGATTTGTATTATACAATGTCCCAAAAGTTGTGCAGTGCGGTGACTGGATATCACAGTACTGAAATCCCTCTGCCTAACATGCGTGAAGCGTACAAAAAATATATACCTACAGACGACAACACATCCTAAATATTTATATCTCGCTATCTCACCATCTCATCTACTCTGTGACAACTCCGTACAGGGATAATAGCACCATTAGCGAGTTGAACGCCAGTTTTTGCGATATCCACATACGTTCTGTACTGTAATAATTATCCTATTACAGCGAGCCCACGGTTATTGGTACAATTACAGTGGTATGAATATTGCAATTTGTCTGGCAGCCTCTGTATCTGGTTGTCTATATGTGTTTTCAAGTTTTTGTCCGATCTATAGGTAAATCACTTATTTGTTTAACTGATTGATCGTTTTTATTGTTTCGGGGATTTGGTTGGAGAAGTTCTGGTTTTTATGCTTTTTAGGTGAATTGATGGTTTTATATGACACAAAATACATTTTAAGTAGGCACTTGAGGTAGCTTTGCCAGAAAGTATAATTTTCAATTGGAACTAGTAGTTGCTGAGATTAGCGCGTTCAAATAAACATACATACAGTTTAATAATACAAAAATGTTACATATTTTTAACTACCATATCAATTGGAAATGTTTGACGATTATAGTACTATGATTAGTAGTGTTTAATATTTTATTTTAGCTTCCAAGAACGGAAAGTTCATAAATGTATAATTTCAAAAATATATGCATATTTGTCTACTAATTTCTCGGAAACAAAAAGTAATATTCAGATAACCTTGATCTAGGACTACAAAAAAAAAATTAAATATAATAATCTTCACAAATATCGAACCTACAACTATCGTGTTTCCAGTAACGTATTGTTTACTGCGCAGCTTCAGCGTCTCGAATTTACATTGTCACATAAAACAAAACAAAATTTAATTCATAAGTCTGTACCTATATGACCGGTATTCATTGTTAATGAAATCTTTACCTCCTTTGTCGATTCAGAACGGCCTCTTGCCCGTAACTCGGTAACATTCTGCCTCTACACAAAGCGAATGTCAACGCACGCTCGTATACTTCTATACGAATGTATGTATGTATCACTTTTGTTGTAGACTTGCGACTTCGTCTCTTAGTTAATTAGTGATTACATTTTTTTGTTGTTTTTTATTTGGACACTTTATCCTATTTCCAGAAAAGTGAATACTACGGTCTCTGCATCCTTTTTTCGCCTAGGCTATTGTTATGAACCTCTTCATAAATGTCCTCCAGGAGGTCTTCGTGTTTTTTACATCGTGACCATCTCCTACTAGAGATACTTTAGCAATGCTGTGTTCTCGAAGATCCGTCCGTTCACTTCTCTTACCACTGGTACGGCTCGTTCTTGTTAGGTTAACCCACTTCTTTGTTATATTGCAAAGCGTCGTTTTTTTTTTCACTTTCACGCTGTACCCAGTGTGTAGCAGGATAGACAGGGAGCCTAGTCTTAAGATACACCGCTCCCCATTTTTCGCCGAATTCTGGAGATATCATACATTATCGTCAAAGAATTTTTGATTGTTTTAAATAAAAAAATACGACCATTGTTGATATTAGATATTTATAAAATATACATAAAGCTAATTATTTATTACACGTATATATTTTTGTAACTTTATGTTCTTTTTACCTATATAATATTCTCTGTTAAATGTGCTGATGTAAGTGAATAATTTAATTTACTCATTCAGAACAGCCTTAAATGTTAAATTATTGATTTGAAAGATTCATAATATTCTTTATAAAATAACTGTAATAATTGCATATTAACTCCTGTACAGTTTTTAAATAAGTTACATATATTATATGAACGAACCAACCAAAAAATCTTTGTATTTACTTGATATTTCTTTCAAGATCGTTCTTTATGTCTGTGTTGAATTAATTACGACTTCTTTCAAATTACGATAACTTTTTTTTTAATGAACCGATTTTAATGAACTAAACTTTAGTAGTTAAGTTGAGTTAAACAAAGCAATTGTGGAAATTAAATCGGTTCTGTACTTTCAGAGAAAAATGCGACAGACAGACAGACAGACAGACAGACAAGAAATTCAAAAAAAATCTTTTTGCTTTCTATTATTCTTTTTAAGTGTCCCTCTATCCATTTCAGTCAAAATTACTAAATGTACAGACAAAATATTTTTACTGTCTTATTATATACAGAGATAATAATTAATTCCCCCAAGTAGGAATTGAACCCACAACCGTTGCGTTACACTCACACGCTCGTGACACACAGCAGTTATAATAATTTAAATGACGTTTAACAATCAACACTATAAATCTTGATGAACTTAACAGGATAATTTATAGAAGCAATTGTATTACCAGCCCTACATTCTGCTAGATGTATGAAAAAAGGTATTTAAGAACGTGTCACTAAAAATGTTATTACTTAATAGGTACCTGGAATATACCTGAAACAATTCAAGTTATGGCAAAATTGACTTCAATTACTTTGGAGACTGGTTTAAGAATATTTTTTATAGAATATTTATTAATATCGTCTTGTTTTGTATAAAAGGTATAGAAAAATGTCGGATCAATATATAAAGTCGGGGCAAAAGTATTTTCGTATTGTTTATAGAAAGGCAAATATTTTTTTTAGGTATAATTTGTTATTTAGGTCAGTCGTGGCGTAGCGGCACAAAGTGTGACTGTAAAACCGACTGGTTGTGGGTTCGATCCCCACTCGAGGAGATGAAATATTTACTTAAATGTATATTTCTATTTCTTCGCTCTGGTGTCGAGGCAAAGGGCGGCGTTGAGTTCTGCCATTCAACACGCAATTCCTTCAGAATTCGGCAGAAAGTGGGGAACGGAGTGTCTTAACAGTAGGTTCCCTCTGTCTACCTTGCTGTGTGCGGGATACAGCGTGAAGGTGATTTTTTGTTATTTATTAATAATATGTATGTGCCGTTTTGATCGATGACTTGTTGACATCTTATGGGTAGTGTCATGATCCCATTCCTGTAGAAATTTTGTGTTCCTTTTTTGTGTTCACAGTGTTCTTTTGAGGTTAGCTTTATGCTTCCTAAAGAGGTCTGTAATGACCGAAACAGGTAATCTGATGGAACAAGGTCAGGGCTATACGGAGAATGCATCAACACATCCCAGCTAAGCTATCTCAATTTTTACTGCGTGGCGTTGTCATGGTGGAACACCACGCCCTATTCTCCATCTCCGGGCTATTTTTCTCAATAGCTTTTTTTAACCTCATCATTTGCTGACAGTAGAGGTCAGAATCGATAGTTTTACCCGGTGGCAAAAGCTACGCACCATACATACGGTCCATGCTTCGACCCACTCGAGATTTTTGCACATTCTTATCGTAAGTCACCCATTTTTGGTCATCCGTAATCAATTAATTGTTTAAGATATGGTTTTGAATTGTCACGTTTCAACAAAGACATAACACTGTTTTATGATCAACATCTAGTTTTTCAGCAATGTCGTAGCTACTAATATGTCGAACTTGCTCCACTCTCTCAAAGATGGCACTGATTTTATTTGTGACAGAGTGAACATAATTTTTCACACAAAAAATTCCAGACTTTAAACGCTTAAACCACATTTGTGCAACTCTTATTGATACCACATTAGGTCTGTAAACCGCAGAAATTTTATTAGCGGCGTTCGTCGCATTTTTACCTTTTTTGTAATAAAACTACAAAATATACCGAATTTCTTTGTCACATACGTTCATTTTGCTTGCTTGAAAAACAATTAAAAAATGGCGAGAATTTTTTTTTTATTTATTGCATCTTCATGAATGTCACATGTATTGGTATTAAAAACCAGCCAGTTAGTTACATTCAGTACAGCCAAAGAGTATTACTAATAATACATTCAAAATACGAAAATACTTTTGCCCCGACCTATTATATTTTTTATTATTGTATTCATCATACAACAGAATAGGCAAAGGGAACGTAGTGTCTAAACTAATTTTAAGAAACTACTTTCTCTCTACTGGTTACATGTGTATGTATGGCCGTCGTGGCACAGTGGGACATCGTCTGACTGTAAGCCCGACTGTTGTGGATTCGATTCCCACTAGGGGAATACATTATTTACGTTTCCTCGCTCTGGTAAGATGAAAAATTCTAGTGTTCCGTCATTCAATACGCAATATGTCAAATGTGGTGAACGAAGTGTCAGTTTCACTCTGCCTACCTTGCTATGTGGGGGTACAGCGTGAAGCTGAGTTCGATTCTCTTCGCTTATACGAAATGTAAATTTTACGGAGCTAAGTGGATAATGGAGTAACTTATCACTATCATTGTGTTTTCGATAAAAATGTAAAATTTGTAAAAATAAACATAAAATCTCATCTAGCTATACATTATACTATCTCGATATATCTTAGTTAAGCAATCATCCTTAATTGAGCTCTAAAGGAATGAAGTTGTTGCGCACACGCACTATTTTAATGTGTAAAACAGATTTACATATCAAGAGCCGGTCGTCTGCTACGTTTTTTTCATGTAATTAAAACTCTTACTTTTATTAGACGCTCTTCAGTACAGTTTCACGCTGTATCTCGCATGTAGTAATGTAAACGGAAGGAATTTAGTGTTAAGACACTCAGTTCTCCACATATTGTTCATTTTTCGGGAAATTGCGTATGAAGTGGCGGAACTCAATGCGTGGTCAGTACATGCCTGTAGCATTGTGGGTTCGTTTCCCATCCGAGGAAATGAAATATTTAATATTATTATTTTTTTGGTAATGATTTTGCCACCACCCAATGGCTTTAGAATTCGACGTAAACGGAGAACGAAATTGTCTTAATTGTAGCACTAGGTTCTCGGATTCCCTCTGCCTACCCTTAGGTTGTGCGTTGTTTACGGGAAAAGTAAGAAATTAAAAATAGTTTAAATTTTTCGAGTAGGAATCCTTAGGTCCGTATTTATAAGCCGCTCTAAAGTTTGAGGTTGAATCACTAACAAAAAATGGAAATCGAAAAAAGCAGTGTCTTGACACTGGGTTCTCTCTACCTTGCTTAAAACGTTAAGCCGCTAAGATAACTACCTTAAATATTTATACTTTTTCTAAAGAAAAACACAAAAAAAAATCATTTTATAGACCATATTGCCTTGCTAATATAATATTGTCTGAAGTCTACCCACATCCAAGGAAATACGTATATATTCATACAACAATACATGTAATGGCAGTCATTACGCAAATGTAAGAGAAACAATGCGACCTACAACCATTGTATCAAGGTCTAAGATAACTGAAAGCTGGGCTTGGGAGGAAGTGATTGAAAGTTTTCTTTGGTTTTACTAATTTAAAATTTGATGATTTTTTTTAAATACTTATTTAGAAAACGTATAAAAATTTGAACGTAGCAGGACTCGAACCCGCGCCTCTTGGAAACCGACCAGGAGTCCAGTCCTCCTGTCTTGTTTTCTAAATTAGTATTTTTCTTTCCTAAGTGTGGAATAACACTTTAAAAATGTTAAAAAAAGTTTTTTTTTAAATTTTTTTCAGCTTTACGCTGTATCCTGCATGTAGCATGGTAGGCGGAGGGAGTGTTAAGACACTCAGCTCATCACTTTCCGTCGAATGCATTGCGTGTTGAGTAGCGGATTCAACGTCACGTTTTGCCTTGACATCACGCGAAAGTGGGGATCAGAGTGCTATATGCGGGATACAGCGTGAAGCTAAAAAAAGTAAAATATATTTTTTAGTTGTAAGTACTATTAACGTATTTATATAGGTAGTAAAATAGATGCCGAAATTCAATTCGAAGTAAGTGCTGTATTAAAAATAAGTTTTTTTAAGAATATACAACGGGTATATTATATTTTCATAATAATAATAAATAATAATAACTAGCTTCACGCTGTATCTCGCACACAGCAGGGTAGGCAGAGGGAATCTAGTGCTAATACACTCCGTCCCCCACTTTCTGCCGAATTCTGGAGGAATTGAGTGTTGAGTGGCAGAACTTAACGCCGCGCTTTGCCTCGACACCAAAGCAAAGAAATGAAAATATAAATTAAAGTAAATATTTCATCTCCTCGAGTGGGGATCGAACCCACAACCAGTCGGTTTTACAGTCACACCTCGTGCCGCTGCGCCACGACTGGCCTCAAATATTTTCATAATATTAATAAATGGGCCTATCAGAGCAATAAATTAGACCCTCATTGAATAGGGCCCTCTAATTAAGCAGTAGCTTTAATTTGACAGATCATAATTAACAATTACACTGTTGCGGGTATTTAGCGTTGTTTAGCTTAATATGAAAATATTGAAATAGAGTTCATTTTGTTTAATGACTGTCTATAGGTTTAGTGTAGGTTCGAATTTTAATATAAATTCACTTATGAATACTTAACACACGTACTTGGAAGCTTTTAGGTATGAATCAGCATACTCAAAATATATATAATTTCAACAATATCATTCTTCATACAATGTATAAATTATATTGATAACCTCTATTTTGGAAGTCAGTTAAATGTAACGTGATATTTTTAAAAGTATTTACTAAATGAGCCATAGGCCGCAGCTCTGTATGCGTGGACTATACCACGTAATATCCTGTATCGTCGGGTTGCAGTAGGAACTTCAGGAAACACCTTGGGAAGTGAAAGGGAACATTAAGATATGATCTCCTACATAACTGATTTTAGCGTTTAACGCAGTGTAGTTGAGGTTATGCGTTGCTTGCCAGTCATTGAGTTACGGAGGGAGAGTATAATAAATTAAAGAAAATAACAAACTGTATTTACATATCTAAATTGTAAAATAATAACAAAGTATCATCAATAACAGCGTTACGGGCGAAGGAAATGTAATTTCACCCTTATCTCGGACACCGGCAATTATTCACTTCCGGCTATCTCTGTGAGCTTCAGGACAAATTCGATACTTTATTATGTATCTACATACAAATATTTATGTTTATATTTGCATATTAAAATGTTTTGTGATAAAATCAGCTTCACGCTGTATCCCGCACGCAGCAGGGCAGGCAAAGGGAACATATTATTAAGATACTCCGATCCCCATTTCTTTTATGTTATGTTATATTTTTTTAATAAAACTATCGTGGTGTAGTGGTACAGCGTGACTGTAAATGCCACGGTTGTAGGTCCAATTTGCACTCGGGGGAATGAAATGGCAAAGCGCGGTGTTGAGTTCCGCTACTCAACAGGCAATGAGTCAAGAATTCAACAGAAAAAGGGAAACGGAAGTGTCTTAATACTAGGTTCCCAGGTTTGTCCTACCCTACTCTGCCTCTGTGGTAGACAAAATTCTGTATTGAATGTCTTCGTTCAACATCTAATGTCTCGAAAATTGGGCCTAACACTAGATTCCGTCTGCCTACCACCCTATGCGAGAAAAGCGTAAAGCTGATTTATATTTTTATTTGACAATAGAATTATAAGTACCCGCATAGTTAATATTAAACTTGTTATAATTCACATTTTTTTTTAAATTCATCAACAAGCTTAAGTGTTGAGATAACGAAATAAAATTTTGAGAAAACTTTAACTGCTAAAATGCCAAAGTTTAACTGAAAAGACACTTAAATATTTCACAATACAAGTTATTTCACCGGCCGACACGGCTCGAGGCCATCAGTGGCACAGCGATTGATAGAAATGTAACGGCTGTGGGTTCCAGTCCACTAGAGTGACTTAAATATTTGTATTTACTCGCTCTAATAAAAAGCCGCTTGGCGTTGAGTTCCGCCACTCAACACGCAATGTCTTGAAAATTGTGTCTCGAAAATCGAGTGTGATAACTCTGCTAAATGCTGGATACAGCGTGATGTTATTAATTTAGTGCTTTTAACTTCACCTGCGTTCTGCATAAAGCAGGTTAGGTGGAGAGAAACCTAGTGTCAAGACATTTCGTTTCCCACTTCAATGGTGGAATTATACATCGCGCTATGTCTTATTACCAGAGTGAGAATTTTAAATGAAAATTTTAAATAAATTATTTCCCCGGGAATCGAACCTATAACCGTCACTTTTGTATGTATTTTAGTTACATCACAGTATATCCACGACCAGGTGGCCAAATAAAATTATAATCTCAAAGTTGCTCCGGAGAGAGATGTCACTGAGACGCGTAAATCAAGATAACCGAGTGTCGTGTAAGAAATCTTCTTTATTTGAACATTAATATTCTAAATTATGTTTTAAGCATATTTTATTGTTTTTATAAAAACGATAACCTTTTTCTTAGTCTGTTTGTTATTTTATTATATATTTTTTTCAATTGTAGGTTAAACAGAGCGTAAAAACTAATAAGATTTTATAGAGACAGCTGGGGCGCAGAGGTCTGACTAATTACTGCACTGGTTGTGGATTCGATTTTCATTAGAAAAATTAATTATTTTAACTTTCTTGCACTGGTAAGAATACCTAACTAATTGGGCAAAAAGTGAAGAACAGAGTGTACAAACACTAGGTTCCCTTTGCCTTCCCTGCAATATGCGAAAAATATGGCACATCTCCAAGCAAAGTTTTTTACCTCCTTGCCACAGCTTAATTTTGATGACTTTGTTTAGATATGTCCAATATTTTTTAAGAATCATCAATTTTGTCGCCCTCCGAAACTCTTTTTGACTCCTTTTATTGTATCTGCTAAGACCATTTGTCTTAAACACAATAGAGTTATTAAAATTCTTCCAAGACATAGAGTATGGAATTTTAATTTTACTCGCTAAGCTCTTTTAAAGCAAAGCTTTCTAAAAAATAATAAACTTTGTTAAATATATTATTTTAATTGAAATGAAATTTAAAAAAATAACCTATTTGTCCTTTTTACAGTTCCGTACCTAAAGGGTGAAACGGAACCCTATTACTAAAACTCCGCTGTCCGTCCGTCCATCTGTCACCAGGCTTTATATTATACACAGAGATAGATAAATGAATTTTTCACAGATGATGAATTTCTGTCGCTATTACAAGAAATAACAAATAGAACAAAATAAATATTTGATATAACGAGGCCAGTCGTGGCGCAGGGGCACAAAGTGTGACTGTATAACCGACTGGTTGTGGGTTCGATCCTCACTCGAGGAGATGAAATATTTACTTAAATTTATATTTCCATTTCTTCGCTCTGGTGTCGAGGACAAGCTCGGCGTTGAGTTCTGCCACTCAACACGCAATGCCTCCAGATTCGGCAGAAAGAGGGTAACGGAGTGTCTTAACACTAGGTTCCCTCTGCCTACTCTGCAGCATGCGGGATACAGCGTAAAGCTGATTTATTTGATATAACAACCATAATTTTATTTTACTTAATCTTAATAACAGCAATAGCTACCTATTATATTACGCTTGAAATATTTAGAAAAATATCAAGTTGTATTATATATTTTCTTTAAAAAAATTAAAAAAAACATTCAACTTTCAACTTAAACTAAAATTCAAACTAAAAAAATAATATAATATTTACTTAAATTTATATTTCCATTTCTTCGCTCTGGTGTCGAGGCAAAGCGCGGCGTTGAGTTCTGCCACTCAACACGCAATGCCTCCAGAATTCGGCAGAAAGTGGGGAACAGAGTGTCTTAACACTAGGTTCCCTCTGCCTACCCTGCATTGTGCGGGATACAGCGTGAAGCTGATTTGATTTGAAAATCATATAATAATTAAAATAAAAATACAACAAACGTGATTTTTTTTAATATTGCAAGAAACTTAATTAAAGTGTATAAATATTCTTTCTTCCAAGATTGGCATATAGCTTAATATTATATTTTCTAGATATGTTTACGTATTGGTGATATATGTATTTAATTTTTTTTATTATAAAGCTATTAGCTAAAGAAATCTCGTTATAATATTTTTTAATTACACGTGTCTTAAAATCTAATAAGAAATAAGCCTATCGTGGCACAGGGGCACAAGCGTGCGACTGTAAACGCGACAGGTTCTGTGTTTGAATTCCACCCGAAAACTTCCATGAAATGTTTAATATTTTCATTTCCATGTTTTAGTGGCGGCAAATCGCGGCATTGAGTTACGCAACTCTACCTCTCCTACTATCAATGGCTTCAGAATTCGGCGGAAAGTGGGCAACAGAAGTTTTTAAATGGCAACAGAGTGTTACACTAGGTCCCCAGGTTCCCTCTGCCTATCCTCTCATGTGCGGAATACAATATGAACCTAAAAAAAATATATTAAATAACGCTGTCAAAAATGTTAACTCAATTATAAAATTGAGCAAATACTCAAACAAGAAGTAGTTGCAGAAAACAATAAAGAAATAGCACAAAAGCTTAGCCAGGGCAATAATATAAAAGAATGCCCTCAATGCGGTAACGCGGTTAGGGACAAACTGACAGACGGACAAATCTTATCAAAGGCAACCCTCCGAGCTCCGTGGAGTCGTGTAAAAAATACTAAAACAGAATTATATTCAGGTATGGGTGCGCCGGGACCTGCCAGCCAACTATAACAAATAGTGTACGTGTTCATTAAAAGAGCTTAAGTTATATACATATATCTATTACAGGTTATATTTTATAATTTTAAAGATTTTAATTTTATTTTTTATTTTATTTTATTATTAACTACTACAATCATAAAGTATACCAAGTTTTAGGTTACTTTTTAAATAGAGCACTGGTTAATTATTACAATAAATAACGGGCCAGATTTAAATTGTCATTATTTAATTTAAATTTATTTAATATTTAATGTGATTATATTTTAATTTTTAAAACTATTATTCATATCATTGTGGCGAATGTAGAGCCCCATTTTCAAAACCCTCACTTTATTTACGACCACTAAAATTCATATTCGTACACCGTTCATTTCATTTTACAACTTATAAACTGTTATCGTTTGTTTTAATAATAAAATTTTATTAAATAGATAAAATCCAAGTGCCGCGAAAGAAAAAACTTTCACTAACAAAGTCGTACCGTAAGCTCGTAAGCTCCCGCCC